>JARVZY010009332.1:0-26993 GCA_030686995.1 Artemisia argyi
AATTACTTAAATATCTTGAAAATATAATGAATGAAAACGTAATATAATTTGATGTATTTCTAAGTTATTTTACAACCATAAGCTTTAGATCCAACTAAATTGCCAAACACTTCTGTGAAAATATAAGCTCAGCTTCGGCCGATTTCACCAAACATACTATATATCTCACTTGGATTAAATTATATGTCTTTACGATTGTTACATCAACTTATATGACGTCAAAACCTTTTTCTAGGTTAATGTGGTATTTCATCACATTCTATTGTACTTAAATGTTTTTTTTGGTGTAATATATTTTACCGGGGAAACCCTTTACCAAAAAAAAAAAAAAAAAAAAAAAAAAAAAAAAAAAAAAAAAAATCCTTTTTCTAGGTTATGAGCATTTTCAGGTGCATCATTTGACATTTGGGGGTACGCGTTCGCCTAGACGTTATTCTTGGTGTTTTGTCCTCCTTTATGACTTAAATGTAGCACTCTTTATTTATTATCAAGTTATTCCCACGTCATCATCACAAATCGTAGGTGGCTCACATGTCTCATGCTGAAACGTTTCAAGTGTGGAATTCTGATGGTTTTTTTTCACGTACAACTAATTCTTCCTTGTTGTTCAGAAAGTTGAGAACGCATGTGCAACTTACCATTGTTAGCCTAATTTGAATATCGTGAATGAACAGCGTAACATACATTATATTCAACTTTTTTATTAATTTTAGAATTCAACCTTACCCGACAAAAGATCCCCCGACCACACCAACACCACCCCACCCCCCCCCCCCCCCCACCCCAAACCCTTAGTGAAGGTTAGCGTGGCCATTTCCCCTTTGTTTGCAATACACGTAACTAGGATCTCTCATATTTTGGTGGTGATAATCACAAAAGTTACCTACCTGGCTACCTACTTTAGGGTGTGGTTTATTTATTTATTCCGTTATACTCAAGTCGTGTTAGGCCACTCCTTCATAAAGCCGTTAATGCTTTTTGAAGCTCATGAAAAAATAACAAAAAATGAAAAGATTGCGAAGTAAAGTGAGAGTTTGATAGCTCTAAACTTGTTTATTGAATTAATTTTGAGAAAATAGTATTTCTCGAGCTTTACCGAAAGGTAGGATATATCCGCCTACACCTACCTAAGTACGATGTGCATATACTATGTGTTAGCCGTGCGGCGAGAGACAAACACCTTGTAAAGCTTACGTTCGTTGCATATAATTGTTCTATTAATACACGAACATAGACAAAGCTAATGTCTCTACTTATAGACGTTGAACGTCATTTGGGTATATATCCATGTATCATTTTGCAAAACATAGCCATCCTTTTTCGCAAAATTTTCACATGATTCCCATATACAAGCACAATGAATATGATTAAGCTTTTTGTCAATTCCTTAGACAATTTTCGATCTTTAATATCTCTAGTTTGTACTTTGTTGTATGTTTTGATGCTCTCTGTAGACCTAGTAATTTGTTATAACAAAAGTGTCATCTCTCAAAGTGGCATGCACTCTTGTACACATATATGTCTTATGTCTTGTAACTAGCTAACCACCGGTTCTTATTGGCCCTAGAGTTCAGTACGACCAAAGTATGTCTTTCATGGTCTACTATCTACACCATGTTGAAATTTATCTTTAAATTGTTCTCAACCTTAATCAAGTCCTCTTCTCTTCTCGCGTTTTAGTATATGCCTCTTTACATGTTTGTCTTCATCCTACTTTGTCATGACTAAAGTAGGACCATGAGTTCGTGACCATCGAAGGAAATAAGGAGGAAGAACTCATTTTCAAGTTTTCGTGCATGTGGCTCATCCGTACTCCCTTTTAAGTTCAAGCCAATATAAAAGTAAACATGGTCTAGCTAGTTCTCACTTATATAGGTAGTGGGGAATTCCTTTATCTTCTTTGAATGAGGAGAGATATTGTTATTTGTCTACCACAACATTCCATTATCGGTCATAAGATTTGTCCTGGAACTAGGTTTGTTTCTTAGCAAAATAATCATTATATGTTTCCATAGTTGTGTAGTGGTTAGGGTTTTGGATTCTCCAATGAAGACCTATGTTTGATCCTTACTTATCGCAACTTTAAGGCATCCTTACGTATGTAGCTAAGTTCGTTATTGGACTTCACATGAGAGTATCACACTCTCCGATGTAGGTTGACAAATGATGTGGGTAGACAAATACTTTTCTAAAGAGGCACATGAGTTTATGTGGAGCATGGTCTCGACATTTTGTTTCAAATATTCGCGGGACCGGAAGTGTGGGTAATAAGGGTTTCTTGTTATCAAGGTTTTGTGTGATACGTGTTATCAATAACAATAACAATAAAGTCTAACGTCATACATATAATAAATTCATTATAGGATGCTCGATTGTATTTTATATCATTGTCATATATAAAACAATGATTATGTTTCGCATTTTTTATGAACTCCAATAGTTTGAGCTACGTTAATATGTTAAAGGTGTATCCACACGAGTAATGGATAACAACTAGATATTTGAATGTATTTTCATGTCACATAGTTGACAGATAGTTTGTACCCGTACGCATATCAATAGTGTTTGTTCACACATATAAAAAGGTCGGTAATGGACATAAGAATGTACGGGAAGCCACGTACATCTTAGTCTGGTCCCTAACCTAAATAGTAAAAATCTCATCTGTTTCCGTTTCTACACACATTGATGTAAACCATAGTTACAAGAAACTACCTTTTGCTCGCATTCATTAACATATAAATGGTAATAAACTTTACTTATCAATTTAAAAATAAATTTACTTATCAATATAAAAATGATTAAGACTGCTTATTTCCATTTTTACCATTTCTCGGATTTTGGTTTAACAATGAAACATTTTATTATTTTCTACAATTTCGTCAAATATTTTTTGCAATGTATTACAAGAAATTTGGACTTCTGGACTCTGAGTCAACAATTAGACTAAGGTGGTGTTTGTTTTTTAAAAAGTGCCTCTTAACAGCCTCTTAAGGTCAGACATTTGGGTCATTAAGTGCGTTTGTTTTTTTTCTTCTCGTTCAGAGGTAGTTAGAGGCTCAAACCTCTTAACCAACAAGATGTGTAGGGGATATCTTGTTGCCTCTTAATGCCTTTTAATGTTTATGTGTCGTAAGAATAAAGTTGCATCATATTCATATAATTCAGATATTTTTTAAAAAAAAACAAACAATATTATTTCATTCAGATTCAGACATTTACGCCTCACATTCAGATGTGCGAATCAGATTTAAATTCAGAGCCTCTTAATAAACAAACAACACCTAAGTTAGGTGTTAGTATCACTGTATTATGTTAATTTCAAATAAACGTGCGTCTCATCCTTCTCCATTTTTACACCCATCGATCTAAACCTTAAATATGAAATGCTACCTTTCTGTTCTTATTCATCAACATATGAGTGGTAACAGGGATTACTTACAAATTAAAAAAGATTAAAACTATTTAATTATTGAATTTCTATCGCCTATAGGTTTATCAAACATCTTTTTTCTGTGATTCGTAGCAGAGATGTCTTTTGTAATGTATTATGGGATATTTGGACTTTCGGTCAACCATTAGAATGAGTGTTATATTAAGTATTGTCTTGATTATCGTATAAAAATGTGACATATCACTATCTCGTGTTTTCTTTAAATTATCGTTTAAAATCACGTTTCCTTTGAAACTACACAAGAATGAAAATATTATACACAAAATTAGATGTGTTTTATGTTTGGTACAATTGCTAATGATAATTGACATATATGCATTCCAAGTGGAAACTGACCATTAAATATAGCAAAAATATAAAGTTTGGCTTAACAAAGCCATTTTGGACAAAATTCAGAAGACATGGTCATGACTAGCTAATGAATCTATACTAACATACAAAGAAGATACGAAAATGATCAAGTCCACAAACACAATACGAAATGCGTTTGCAAATACTGGGTTAACATGAACATTTAGTGTTAATGAATTTTGGTTGGAGAAACGTGATAACATATATAGTTTCAAACAAATGAGAATTATAAGGAAGTCAAACGTAAGGCTCTTAGTTCAGAACATCGAGTGTACGTCTAATTCCATTACCTGGGATTCAGAAACACTTACCTCGTACTTTAATTTCAGCCGTGGTGACGAATTACATTATCTGTTTTATAATAGCTTTTGTTACGTGTTGCTTAACTAATTCTAACTTAAACAGCAAAGGAAGGGCCTCGAAGTGATGTTGCTGGCAGGCTGATCAGTCTTTGTTAATCATATGACAAGTAAATAAAAAAACATCAACTCTAAGATGGCAGCTCATTTATAATACATACATCATGCTTAAAGGGACATAGTGTGTTCTTTTCGGGTATGTGCTACATGAAGGGGCAAGTATAAGTTGGATCCGCGATTATAGACATGTTAAGCAAACACACACATGATATCAGTAAAAAGAAGTTATTGATACGTCTCAAGAACATTTGCAAAAGAGTGAATCCACCTTGATACTGTGATGTCTGAAAATTTTATGTATTAGGAAATAAACTGGTATTTAAAAAGTGTAGCAAGAAAATCTTGTATTTGTATTCAAAACTTCTTAAATATGTTAGATTTATTGTAGAAATATATTGCTAAAAATGTACTCGAGCTATGAATAAATGGAAACCAGAAGTTGTCAATTTGACACTGTTTTACAAGTCTACTAGCAAAATGGGCTGAGAAATGAACTGATATTGTATGTTTGCAAAACTTGAGGGCTTTAGCCCAATTTAACAATGACAAACAACTGAAGTTTTGGCCCACTTCTGCCAGATGATTTATGCTTCTATGTGAAAAAGAAACATTTGTTCTTTACTACCTTTTAATTAAATAGGGTCAACTACATACTTGCAAGCAACTAATGCAACATTTCCCACAATTAATCTACACACGTGCATCATATTATGCTATCTACACAAGTTAATCTACATTGACTGATCAAACCATGTGGTACTGTGTTAGTACCGTAACAAGAAAGATATAACCTTAACCAAGTCATCCAATGTTTAACATGCATATTAAGAGTGCGGAAGTTTTACTAGGCTACGTGACTTGTTAACCTACGGTACCCTCTCATGTCTAGAAGGAAGGAAGGAACCGCAATATAATACAGTATATATTTTGTTGCCAAACATATTGAAGCATTTGACCTCTTTATAGTTGAATCTCTATGGAAGATGTTAATATTAGAAGTCTACGTAAGTATTTGAGGTGTCCATGGGCCTTATTGTGAAAGGACCAAACAATCTTAATACTCCCTAAGATAGGATAGGTTGATGTAATGAAAGAGTGACGATGTTTTGACATGCGCACGAGTCTAAGGAGCCAATACAGTTCAAAGACCATACCAATTCAAGATTAAAGAAAAAGAGCATGGCATGAAAAACTTGATATACAGAGTTGGCTCAAACACTTCATTTTGTCATTGGTCCCTGGAAACATGCGAGCCTACACAACACCATGGGAAAAGAGTTTACGAACAAATTGACCATTATTATAGGGACTTCGGATAAGTAATCTTACATCGGTCACTTTCACACAAGGTCTAATTCTTAAGCACTAGTTATGCTGTCTAATCTACACAAAGTTAAATTTGGTGGGCCATAGTCTCGAGGCGAACTAATCTACACAAAGGTAAATGCTACTATTTGGTGGGCCACAGTCTCAAGGCGAACGAGCAAAGGCGGATCACTATATCCCTTAGTAATGGTGTAAATGAGGCAAGAAAACTAGCGAGCTTCTTGAGATTGACTTCCAAAGTACTTGAAATTGACCTAATTTAGAATAAGTCACGCTCAAGCTACCGGAGTAGACTTTCGAGTCGAGCTCGACTATAAATATTCTTGTCTTGTAAAGCTAGTGCGCGCTTGTGTCTTTTTACGTTTTTACTCTTATGTATAATTAAAAGTAACTCCCAATACTCTCTTCCACGGTGTATGGAGGAGGTTGAGACATAGACAACCTTACCCCTACCTAAGGTAGAGAGGCTGCTTTCGGTTCTACCAAAGATAGAAAAGGATCTCCGACCTTGCAAGGGGTAAGGATATTCACGTATTTTGGTACTATAATAATTAATAAGCAAGGTCGAGTCGAGCTCTCAAATATACGAAGTTATATAATATTAACCTCTATTAATATAGTTACCAATATTCAAAATACCGGTGATAATCAAACCTTAATATAGTTGCCAATATTCAAATACCGATGATAATCAAAACGGGTCGGGATGCATAGTAGCGATTACACCACCCCGCTCGAGCTCAATCACTACAAATTGATACTTAGTCGAGCTTGATTCAAGTATCTAACCTTGCTACCGCATGGAAAGCACATGTTGTCGAATTTAACTTCACGTTCCTAGTCTTGTTTTAACAAATATTTAAATTTTCATATCTACGCATGGGCCTTTCCAATAATAACTTTGACGTCATTATTCTGCAGGCTATATGAAAGAAGTTCGTGCATAACATGGAGAGAGGATTCAACTTCCCTTGTTTGTTAGCAATGTGCTTGAAAAAAAGGTCGAGTGGGCTTCCATATCATTAAAAAGTACGACTAGTATAATAGCAAGGAAAAGGATTCTTTGTCTCTCAACAAGTGAAGCCGCAAAAAGAAAGGCACAAAATTGAGCTAGATTCGGTAAGATTACTATGATAGTTCGTCAAGCCTTCATAATAAACACTCAAACTCAAGATGTTTATCGTAACAAGCTTCATTCGAGCTTTTTCGATATGTTTTGACCTTGACTAATGTTGAGTTGCGTTTGAGCCTTCATGATTAAAGCTCAAGCTTAATATGTTTATCGTAACAAGCTTCATTCGAGCTAAAGTCGATGCGTTTTGACCTTAAGAAATCTCGAGTTGAGTTAGAGGTCAATTGATAAAATCCGGACACGCTTAGCTCGTTACACTTATGATGATACTTATATGTAGTACATAATGACCGAAAAAGTACAAACGAGTTACAACTGTTATAGGGTTAAGCTTGGATGATAATATGCATATGATTATGTTTTATATTGCGCTAAAACTCGAGATAAGCTTGGCTTATATAATATCGCTCTCACTTCAAATAATGAATGATATTGGACTCGTTGAGGCCCCGTCGGTAGTTGCTCAAAGGAAGAAGTTTATCCATACAAAGTATAAAGTATCAATCGTCAATCAATATCGCCAATATCTCATGAATATAAAAAAGTGAAGCACAATCGTCAAACTAGGTCCAACGAAATTTTGATGAATTCCTACCTTATTTCATTCCCTCTAAACTTATCACTTTCTAAAGCCTGCATATAGTACAAATTAATGTTGCGAGGATTAAATAAATCCTTTCCCTTTCAAGGGCCAAGAACTTGGGCACACCTTTGACACGAGATAGAGAAGAAACTTCCAGAATGGGGGTGGACGTTGACCGGACGACGAAAATCTAAATGTTGTTGGAATGAAGCGGCAAAGAGAGTTGGCGGTGACGTGTTATCATCGGCCGTTGGTTTGATCGGTGTTGTTGGAGGCGCTACTGAACTATGGAAGACGTTTGTGCTGATACAAAAGAGGTCACCGGAGGCGGTGAAGTGGATTTTTTGTGCTACTTAGAGATCGCCATCAACGAAGAAAAGAAAAGAAGTAGAGGTGGCAAAACGGGCGGGTCGGGCGGGCACGGGTTAAAACAGGCACGGGCTAGAATGGGCACGGGCCAAACGGGCGCATGTTATACAAATCGTTTTATAGAAAACTAAAAATAACGAAATAAATTCATTAAACGTAATACTTTATTTATATTTAAAAAATTAAATATTATATATATATATATATATATATATATATATATATATATATATATATATATATAAATGTTTTTTTAAACGATTATAATGTTCTCTAATTAAGAGAAAATATGTGCCCGTTAGTGCCCATTTGATTTTTTAATGGGCTAAATATGCCCATTTCAAAAAAAGAATGGGCTAAATGTGCCCAAGTCTTTTACAAAGTAGTCAAAATTAGCCAATTTTTTTCATTACGGGCACAAATTGCCACTTCTAAAAAGAAGAAATAAAACTTAGAAACCTTGACAATATAATAGAAGTTTAGACCTTAAGAGAATAAAACGTTAAAGAAAAGTGGCCGACAAAGATCGCCGGATATTTTTGTCGTAGAAATCGCGGAGTTAATGATGATGGTGGTGTGTCAATTTTTGTGTAGTTACTTCTTTTATTTTTAACATACATTTTAGATATAGACGATATAAATCAATCAAAAAATGGTGTTGTAAATGTTACCACATGCTCGATCAACATTTTGGTTGATTGTGCAAAGAATTTTCACCTAGTAGTTGAGAGTTGAGACGCGTTGGTTAATAAAGTTCATTCCAAAATCAAAACTACTTGCAACTAAGAGCAAGGTGTGTAGCTGGCTTGTTAGGGAACCAAGGGAGATTCCCCTTTCCACATTCATTTAGGAGGAGTTTACGCTGCAAAGATGATTCGTGCTAGCTCTTTCTCTTATTTAACTAGTTACATGAATAATTAGGCTAGTTTTGTTATAAAAAGTTGTAGAGAAATTCTGCGCATATTAGTTATACATAAAAAGATATCTATACTTGTGTGCATCAAAAATATTAATGTACGGAGTATCTTACAAGGAGTTGGTATAATGTACCAAATACAATTTTTTGACGGCAAACTAAGAACAAGTTTTGTAGTTTACGAAAATTGAAAATAATATTTATTTCATCATTACTTTTGTACAACTACAAATTTGAAAATAAAATAAGTTTGGATTGCCCCGGTGGGACGCATAATCAATTTAAGCAAAGTGAAGACTTAAAAAATTATCGAGAAATATCGCATGCCTTTACAAAGCCGGATCTAACATATTGTACTACAAATACGATTCGAGCAATTAATTGCCTCGCATAGTAGCTCATTACTTGTTAAGCATTTAAAGTCATTAAAAACTAGTTATTATTAAAGGCTTACATGATTTGTATCATCTTATTAAATGAGTTAATTTGTTTTGCAGTTTATTTTGTGCGAGAATTTTGCTAAACCATGCAGGAACCAAACTACACTTAAGCCTAAACCGAAGCAAAGATCGAGCAACAATCAAGTTTGAGTTCATATCTAAAACCGAGATCGGTAAAATGTGGCATGATTAACTCACTAGTAATGAAGAACCAAACCAAATCTAATGATATGCGAGACACTACAATGAAGCTTGTAATTTTACATTAAAGAAGATTTGAAGATAAAGGTGACACATAACGGTGACACACAACGTGATTCAAGGTGTTGCTTTTAGGTAATACATAAGTGACAACACGTGGGTGTTGTGAGGCTACCCTCTCATGTCTTTAGTTATGTGGTTTATTGAGCTCCATTAGCTTTTGCAATGTGAAATGATGACATTGACTTGCGTGGTAGGATCAAAAGTTGGCGAACGTATTGTCATCCAAACGAAAAGGGTTCCTATAGAAAGAGGTATTTGATTTTAGAGCAAGATAACCTAAATGACATATTGCAGAACTCATGTCAAAGATTATAATGTGTACATGTGTGCATCAAATGTATTCATATTAAGAGCACTAGGTATCGTGGTGTTGTCCCGCTGGTGCCGTTATGAAAAGTGCTGCCACATCAGCACCTTTTCTCATAACACCAGATTTCATCATAACACTAAAAACCCCCTCCCTCCTATAACACCAATTTCTGGTTTTGTCATGCACCCTTGGACCCCACATATATATCTTTTACTTTTTTTTTCATTTATTTAAATAAATTAACACATTTAATTAAAATTAAAATTTCATTAATTAAAGAATTACATTAAAAAAAAAAAAAAAAAAAAAAAAATAGAATAAAATGGTGGGTGTTTGAGGTGACGGAATTTGCGGATGATGGTGTGTTTGGGTTAGAAGAAGATGAGGAATTTAGCATTTGAAGAGGCGGTATTTGATTTTACGGATCGTTGAGCATGTTGTTGACCCATTGATTGGGATTCATTTTTGTAACTTAAATAAGGAAAAATAGAGAAGTATAGAGATATGAGTGAAGTTGAAAGTGTGTAACAATATTGAGTTATAAGGTATTTATAAAAGTTTTAAAGGGTAAAAATTTGAATAAAGAACAGATGTAATTGAGTGCAGTTTATGACTAATAGGTGAAAAAAAATTGAACGGGCAAGTTTAATTTATTTCACAACTACCAAACAGTTACATTTAAAAAAAAAAAAAAAAAAAAAAAAAAAAAAAAAAAAAAATCACATATAGGACTCTATCAACCCAAATTTATTACTCTGAATTCTGAAACTATATTTACTCTGAAATCCCAGTTTACACTTTACACGAACCCATATGTGATGATTGATTGTATTGACGTACCACATTTTTAGCTAAAAAAAAAAAAAAAAAAAAAAAAAAAAAAAAAAAAAAAAAGTGCCACAATGAATGCACTTCAATTTGTTTCACGAAGCAAATGTTGTAGTATTAACCAAGTCACAACCACATTTCAAGGCCCATGTAATATTAACAAAGCCCGTGGAGTATAATAATACTTTACCCTAATAAATGTTTTCATATAATTTGCAGCCACTGCTTTTTGCGTCTTCCTCACCCAACAAATATCAAGACAACACTTGGTTTCTTTACTTCCTGCTCAAACGAAGTCACAACCAGCGAAAAAAAAAAAAAAAAAAAAAATGAAAACACCATGAACATCTTTTATCAAACACCATGAACATCTTTTATTCTCAAACAAATTGAAAAAACGGGATAACGCCAAGAAAAAAACGGGAAAACACGAGGCTCGGTATCGTGGTTGCGCCATCGTGTCGCGTTTTCCGGGATGATTTGAGCTGTTCGTGATGGCTCGGGACGCGAAAACGTGAGCCACGGTATGGAGATGGCGCCGTCCGGTCGCGTTTTGCCGGAAAACACAAGCGTTGGCGCAGGGTACCCGGCCCTCTAAGACCTCATGTGGTCATATGAAAGTGAAATTCAACTGATCCCACCACCAACAAATGTCAGTGCCTAAGTTTAAGGAATAACCTTTCCCCCACAACATGACAAGCCATGAATAATAACTTAATATTACAATCAGAATAATAAAGTATATAAAGGACATGCATGTCTGTTAGTATGTGACTACACATCCTACAGTTGCACCAGCCATGTACCTTATCTACTCAAGAACATAAAGATTATTTCATGTAGACTTCTGTTAATTAAAACTTAATCCCTCAGTAACATCTAGATTATTTCATGTACTTATTTTAATTAGAACATACGTGGTCCTAGATATACTCGCAACTATATAAGCAGATATTGTTATAACATGGCGCTGTAACTAAGCCAATAAAGAAATAGAGCTAAGTTGTTGCAATCCGAGTGTTCTTTGTATTCATTTGTAATCTTTTCTTGTTATGTCCATGCTAGCTTCTTACTAGCATGTGTCTAACAAATCTCCGCCGTTCAAAAAAAATTTAAGTAAAAAAAAGCCAATAAATACCACAGCTTTAGTTTGTTACATACCATTGAATATTTAGTTACCGTAACAGTCAGTTTTGCTTGAATCCCGTTTATCCGACTAATTTAACTGTATATTTGTAAATTCAACAAACAACCACAGGAAATATCAAGCAGTAAAACTTGATAAAAATCTAGATACATACCTTAGCAGATAGTTCATTAGATAACATATGGCAACACTAGTAGTAATAGCAAAATAAAATGGCAGAGTTTTATAAAGTAGTTGTTTGGAAAACCTAACATACAGTCGATAAACTAAAGATCCACGACTCCATATATATCCAACGCTTTTGAAATGAAGCACGAATAAATGGCTTTGTCGACAAAAATCAAAATCGAATCTCATTGTTATGAGTATCATTTTAAGATGATATTTTAATTATCACCAGCATCACAACAAATAATAATAACAAAATAACAATAACAATTAAAAAAATAGAAACCTTTCACCAGTGGAGAACTCGTATAAGCGATTAGTCCCGGAGAAAACAAACAACCCGAGGTCCACGTCACACAGCACAGCCAGCTCGTGAGCCTTCTTCATCAGTCCGTTACGCCGTTTAGAGAACGACACGTGGCGGCTGCCATTATCTTCGATCCGTTTTAGCTCTACCTTACCTCTCCCCATCGATGAAACCCTAACGCAATTTTGACCGTGAAGAAATGTCTTTTTTTAAGTCGTTGTGTTTGTGTGTCTGACTCGAAAGCATTTTTTGCCAAAAAAAAAAATTGTAAAAATGATTTATCTCGGTTAAATAAGGGCAAACAAGTTTTCTGAAATGCCACCTGGCACTCCGGCCGTTTTTAAGATTTTGCCATTTTGGATACACTTTTTTCACATTCTTTTTACTCGTAGTTTTTATTATAAAAACGTTTTGTTTTCAAGTGGCTGGGGAGAGAGATATTTATTTGGTGGAATATGGATATGGGGGTATGGGTCGGGTTTTATCTGTGAAAATATCTTTTGTACGGTGTTAAAGTTAAAAAGCCTTTTGGTTGCAGTAACGTGGTTATTTATTACTTATTTGGTGTCTATCGTCGACTAGTTTTTTCCTTACTCACCACTTTCCAATTTTGTCTATGACTCACTATTTTTAGACTTTGCTCCACGTTAGGGTGCCTGCGTTAGTATCCGTATACCGTGTCCTTTCTTTTCGATTGCTTGTTACTAGGTTATTCTTTCTATTGTTCATAAGGCCAATAGTAATGGTAACCGTAAATATTGTGGTCATCCTCATCATATCAGTGCCATATCAGCTTTTTCTTTCCAAAATTACATACAATCACAATTTGCTAATAAAGCGACCACAACCACGACTAAAAACATATCTCACAAAAACAAATACTACGTAGAAAAAACTACATACACAAAACAACTTGAAACTTTCGGTTGACAGGCCAACCATAACTTTGAAAAGGTTGTGGGTGACCAATTGGGGTTCGGTTGGGCTAGTGGGGATAACGCGGTCAAGTATTCAGTTTGGGGTGGCAACCGAGCCACTATCATCAGCCTAATACAATTTGCTTCATGTTACTACTTATAACGTGAATTAAAAAATGTTCTTTTAAATATTACAAAATTTTACAAATCGTTTCATGTTGCATAATTTTATAATTTTTAGGGGTAATTGCATATAGGGGAGGGTTAATGTGAGATCAAACCTAAAGTATTAAAAGTAAGACCCAATCTAGACCTTAGGATCATTGTATTTGTATTAGATGAGATTAACATTAAATGAGTGACATAAATAAAGTTTCAAGGGTAGTTTTAAAAATTCAAATCACATTTTTTGATATAATTTTTGGTGCATTTTTTTTAACCAACCATTTTTGTTTTTAATACATATTCCACCAGCCATTTTTTTTCTACAAACTGGTACATTTTTTTTTTAATATATATTTCAAAAATAAACAGATACACTTGTTACACAAAAAAAACCTGATATAAATT
The DNA here is from genome assembly GCA_030686995.1 of Artemisia argyi. Lineage (NCBI taxonomy): Eukaryota > Viridiplantae > Streptophyta > Magnoliopsida > Asterales > Asteraceae > Artemisia > Artemisia argyi. The sequence goes on from JARVZY010009332.1 coordinate 13,502, forward strand.
TAACCCCAAACAGATACACTTGATACATATTTCAAAAATACACAGATACACTCGGATATGCATCACTAAAATAAACCGTTACACAAGATATACAATACAAAAAAAACTATATATTACATCTCAAAAAAACTTGATACGTCATGTCCAACTTAAAATTAACAACTTTTTTTTTGAGCAACTTTAGCCAACAAGAACAACAACTTTTTTTTTGAGCAACTTCTTTTTTTTTTAAGAACCTTAAAGTTAACAACAACTTCAGTCAACAAGAACTCACAAAAAAATCCTTAAAAACAATCAAAACCCATCTGATAAACTTGTATAAACCGACTAGTTCCTAACAGTAGCAGATTCCGGTACACCGGATGTATCGTAGTTCTGGGCATCACCTTCTACACTAAATATATCATGACATAAGTTGATTCCGGTATCAGCAAGTGTCGGCGTGGCAAACTCCGGCCATAGCAGCGGCCACAACGCCAAAGGACGGTTTTCATGTGACGATCCCAGATCTAGAACCAATTTCTACCCCTACCAAATGATATAGCACGATGCGACATCGAAGCTTCACCGTAAAAATAATACAACATGTACCATCTTGCTTAAATTTTACAGCTTATGTGGGTTTCGTTTCCATCAGATCTGAGATGCCTGAAATAGCTAGTGTGTCACTTATGTGGGTTTTTTCAGTGGGTCGATATTGAGATCCGATTGATGGTGATCGTTTAAAACTTCAATATCACCGGGGTTAGAGTTGGAGCCGTGAAGCAGGATAGTAGGCCGGATAAGGATAAGGTGCGGCGGCCGGAGAAGGAAAAAGAGAATGAGTGGCGGCCGGATAAGGAGTGGCGGCTGCCGGATAGGTTGGGGAGGAAAAAGAATATGAATACAATATATTGGGTTAGGGTTAATTAAGATGTGGAGACTAGAGAGATTTATGAGAGGGTTCAAATGTCTAAAATGCCCTTATGTGGTTATCAATGAATTTAGTTTTATTTAATTACTAATTTCCACATGTTACATGTTTATTGGCTCTTTCAAAGATCTTATTTTAATTACCTTAAGCTTGATCTTATTTGAACTCAATTCATTGCATATATACCCACTAAAACTTGCATATTTGCATATATACCCAAAACATGCTTAAGTTGCATTAAACTTCTATTGTGGGGAAATATGCAAATATTCAAGTTTTAATAGGTATATATGCAATGCCCCCTAACTTTTATACTTTCAAAAATGACACGTGCTACTGTTTATCATGTGAAAATTTGTATGCAAATTTGATGAAACAAATTTTAATTTACTTACTAACGCGGAAGATGAAACAATGTATACTGCTATTTTATGCTTAAACAATATACTATAGTATATACTATAGACTCGCGAATTTCACATGCTGCATATAAAAGTTTATATGTTAAAAACATGTATTTAAGAAAATAGATATGCATATATGATGACATCAAATAGCAAAATATTATTAGTATCATTTATCCTATGTATATTGCTTGTTTTGTATTATTTTATATGAGAATTTATACTTAATCGCTTACTTTTGTAAATCTCAGTTATAAACAAGCAATTGGTGAAAGTTAACTATTTTGGACGTAAATTGGAGCAAAATGTATCAAGTTGAAAAAGTCTAGTAAACTGAAGATAGATACGCCGTATCATTCTAGATAGATACGACGTATACCAAGACTTGCACGAATGTCAAGACCATTTCCTGACTTTGAAGAATACGCTGTATGGATTTCTTCCATACACCGTATATGAAACTTTGGTCAACGAAAAGATCTGACTTGTTCTACTCCAGATACGTCGTATGACAACAACAACAACAACATACGCCGTATCTATTCTCAAGACTTCACCAGATTTCCAAGATAAAAAGATAAGATGCACCGTATGAAGAATGGTGATACCCGTATCACTAAGGTGGTGTATGAATATTCTAGAATATAATAATCTTGGACCCCACGCGAAGTTACCTAGATACGGCGTATCAGGCTAACTAGATACGCCGTATCGACCTTGATGCCAGAATGTATAAATAGATCATTTGCAGCCGAATTTTAGAGACACGTAAGAGGCACCAGAAGAACCGAATGGCTGGTAACCACCAAGTACAAGACCAGGAGCAGTAAGAAGGTCCTGCTAGTGCATAATTTCATAGGAAGGTTCGCTTAATTCGTTTTAGTACTCTTAAATCGTTTGGTTAGCATATTTTTCTCTTTTGATTCATACTTTAATATTTCCAAACATGTTATCTTGTGCTATTACATAGAATTTTATGGGCTAATAACATGTAGGTATATTTGCATGTTAATGTCAGCCCAAAGTGGTTAATTAACAATTGATAATCATTAAGTTAGACTTTATGTGGATTTCTGATTAGCCGTGACAGGATTAGTCTGTTGAAAAAACTTAAAAACCGAAATCTAGATGTTTAGGGAGTCTAAACATTGGAATGAAATACGCCACGAAGTGATGCTCCAAAGAGAGAGAATAGATTTTAGTATTCATTATATATGACCAAACATTATGCTAATACGTTTTTCTTACTATCGGCTTGACATCTTATTTGTTATTTGTGTCTTTGCTTGCATGTGTTATTTGCTTATCTGCCTAGAATTACAGTTTTACTTAATCTTAACATCGTGCCAGTCTCTCAGGCTGAAACCCTCTACTGAAATAGATTAGGTTTAATTAAACTAACTTTAGAATTAAAATATTGATAGATATTTAAGTGTTAATGTTCCACTCTTAGTGATCGACACTCTATTTACCAACTAGGCTACATTGATCGGGTACACTGCCCGTTAGTGTTTGTTATAGGTTAAGTCGGCTAAATATAAATTTAAAACTTGATAAACATAATCTGTACCTACAACGATAGCACATCAATATAAAACTTAGTCAAAACTTTTCACAAATATTTAGCTTATAAACCCGTGAAATTAAGTGATATGATCATGTAACTTTTAAAAGCTTATAAACTCATGAAAAAAAAAACAAAAACTTTCAACTGTAGACCCGACCCATTAGGCAAAACAAATATGTTGTCATTTTCTTTAACTAAGGAAGAAATTAATTCAAACTCCTGATCATGATCAACGTTGTCATGTTCAACCGTACCTCCATTAGGATCCATATCTGGAGTCTCGGGAGTGATATTTCTATCATTCATATCCCACCACATATGTGTCTGTAGAACCGTAAAGGGGGGGGGGGGGTAAATACAGTCTCTTCGGCTTTTTAAGTGTTTAAAAACTTTAAGCTACAAATAGTACCAAGTGGTTTACATAACACCAACCACTATTACAATCACAATCTAAAGTATATAAAGCGAGTAAAGAGACACCACGATATATACTGGTTCGGGATGGGAGGTTTATACCATCCGTACTGTTAGTGCAAAAAGTGTGAATGGATTAAAATTGGGCTTAGCTCGGAGCGGGCCGCCCTTGGTGGATCGTCCGCTGTGTGGTTTATGCACTAATGCAAGTAATGAGTTGTATTCCCCTGCACAAAAGAAGGTAAACCGTTAGCCTTAGCGTGGGGACGGACCCCAAGATTAAGCTCCGGCGTGAGAGTAAGTACTCATGTTTGTGGACGCGGTTCCTAGTATCTCGCATATTGCTGTAATGGTCGGTGTGGGACCCTTGTCGGGCAAGGATCCAGAGCTTAATCGATGATTGTGGACGCGGGTCATCCTTCGGGCCGGACCGTAAGCTTACTTCGGAAGTGTTTCTTAGATTAGTCCGCGTCCGTTGTATGTCCGGATTGTGCCATGTTCGTGGCTTGGGCTTTAGTCATATCCGATTTGTTGGGCCGGGGCCCTGTTTACTTGTTTATTTGGTTGGGGCCCGGTGTTTAGGTTGTGTTAGGCCGGAGCCCTGTTTGTATAATACGATCTTGACCCAGTAGGTCTGTTATCCGTATTATACGTCATCAAGTCCCCCCAGTCTAGCGTGTTCATTGCTCGCGTGCCTTTTTGGCGTGCGATGAATGTTGCTAGACTCAAATTCTAGACACTCCGCTTGGGGCGTGAGGCTTCTTCGTGACGGATCGTTCGTGGTCAGCGGATGAGGTCCATAAGGGGAGACGTGGACCATTTTGGTCGTTTTACCTTCTGATTTGATTTGACCGCATAGGTCATTCTTATATGTCATCCTTATCTTTTCACCGTTGATCTCGATCGTTCGTTTGTAGTGCTTGCTGACACGTGTCGTTTGATAAATGTTGCTACCCTTAAATGTACCGTGGGTATAAATAGGGTTTTTTCACTGTTTGCGTTTTTCTTTTTATTTTATTCTGCAGCCGTCGTAAATTTTGTAGATTTTTCCGCTTCTTCTCTGGCTTCAACTATTTTTCTCTCTTTAGAAGTTTTATCACCATGATTGAATTCTGGAATGCTAAGTGCAAGCTTTCCCAGGATGTGTTTGACAAAGTCTGCCACGACTGTCATATTCCGCCCGAGGTTCGGCCGGTACTACCAGACAAGAATGCTCTTATTCATTTCCCTCTGGAAGGGAAGATAGGTGTTTACACCCGTTTGTTCGATCATGCCCAGTATAGTCTGCCCATGACCAAGTTTTTCGTCAGCGTTCTTACACATTATAGGATTAACATTTCACAACTTCATCCCCTTGAGGCAAGTAGGGTGTCTCATTTTGAGATCCTTTGTCGCCTTTGTGGGGTTGATCCATCAGTTGCCTTGTTCCGTTATTTTTATACAAAGACAAAGAAGAATACAATGCTGATGATGTTGCTTTCTTGGTTGCTAATAAAACTCCCTTTTTAAAGTTTCCGGGGCATTCCTCTGCTGGGCTGGTCTAAGCCGTTACTATTCTCTGAATGAAGATTCTTATCCGGTCTACCGCTTTGAGGGTAGAGGTAGATATTCCCTTTCTTATTTTGTTTCTCATATCTTTCTTTCTTGTAGTACTTTTTATATTCATTCATTCCTTTGTTTCATTTATTCACTTTGATGTTCAGATTTGGAATCGGTGGCTTTGGTTAATTTAAAGGAGCCTTCTAAGGTTGAAGTTCACGGGAGGCATATCCGTGACAGAGAGCCCCTGATTTTGGATGTTGCTGTTAGTAGATTAGTTCCACTTCATCCAATTAACCCCGTTGTTCCCAGTGACCAGATGTCTAGGGAGGTTGATGCACTGTTTGGTAGTGAGAATGAGGGTGAGGTTGGGCTAATTTCTTCGACTTTGGATACAGGTGATGCGGAGCCCAACAGTAATGATGTTGGCGCTGGTGTGCGTGTTGTTAGAGTCATCGAGCCAATGGGTAATTCAAAAATCTCCAGGGGAAAAAGGATAATGTCTGACACTCCTTTGGAAATTAGCCAATCGTCTCGTCGTGTTAAGAAACCGAGAGGTGGTGATGCGGTTGTTTCTACACCGACTATTTTGGGTAAGTCCGCGTCCGACCTTCATGATTTGTTTAATAGAAGTATGTTAAAATGTGAATACGGAGTTGACCCATTGCATTCTGTTCCTTTTGTTTCTTCTTCCGTGTCAGCGAGCCGGAGAGTGACGTTGATGCCCCAGCAGGGGGCAGTACTAGGTCTCAGATGCCTTTCTTTGGTCCGATTGAAAGGTTTGTTATTTCATCAGGTTCCTCATCTTCTTCCAGTGACTATGATACTGAGGTTAGTTCTTTTTTTAGATCCCCGGTCTTGGCACCTTCTGCAAGTACTGTGGCTGTTCAGCTTGTTGACCTTGTATCCCCTACTGCTCTAAGGAAGAAAAAGAAAGCTTCTGCCAACCTGATAAGGATTTATTTGATACGTTTTCAGAGGGTCATTTAAGCCCTAAATCGTGTTTTTATGATCAAATATTACCTCAAATCGTTTCTTTTGTCATTTTAGGTACTTGGGACATAAATTCTGGAAAATAGAGCATTTTGGAGCTTTTCGGACATTTTTATGCTCAAGAATGAAGAAAACAAGAAAATTCAAGAAAGTCAGGTTTTTACACCTGACGGCGTCACGCTTTGGAGCTGTCGTCATCACCTTATGACGAGAAGCCATGGATTTTGACATTAGACGCCCTAGAAGAATTTGTCAGAATAACACCTGACGGCGTCAGGTGTATTTGGAGCAAGGCCATCTCCTTTTAACTCAACACGAGACGGCCCAGAACATTTATAACGGGACGGCGTCATAGATCTCTTGGGCGATACGAAACCCTAAGACACGGCGACCTGACGGTGTCAGAGGCCAAAACCTGACGCCGTTAGACTTGTATATAAAGTGTGGAACTTTTTAGCAACAAACCCTAGACGAATTTCACATCTACTTTAGGGTTTTCAAGCCCTCTTTTCTTTCATGTTTAATTAAAGATAAGTCTTCCTTTTAATCATTCAATATGTCTATGTGTTGTTTGATTGATTGTTATTATTTTCTTTTCTTTAACATGGTAGCTTAGATTTATTGGTGTTTGCTTAGATCTAATGAAACCTAGTTGTTGAATATTGATTGTTAAGTTGTTATTGATGGTTTGGTTGATTGATTAGCGTTAGGATTAAGAAAACTGGCTAAATCTCCTATACGGTAACCGGCTTGAACGTGTGATGTGTTTCAAAAGCTTTAAATTTATAATACTAGTTTTACTGATTCCATAATACACAAAACACATGGGTAAAGTATAACCCCCATTTATAGTAAAGGTATTTAGGTAAGACCAGGTTGTCCCAAGAGATTTGTAGCAATTGACAGAATGTTTATCAAGTAACAAAGCCAAATGATTGTCACATATCAAATAGCTAAACGTGTGTATAAGGCAAAGCATGTTCACATAACATGATAGATAAAGCAAGACTTATATAAACAGAATCATGCAAGTTACAATTAATGTTGTTTTAACGTAACAAACATATCTACCAATAATGATATAGAATCCTTTCGACCTGTAGACTACATCATCACGAATGCATTAAGAATGGTTTATATCGAATATGTATACATATGAATTCCTCCCAACCCGGCATTTCTACATAAGGAAGGGTCTTAAACATCATTCCGCTTGGTTTGTTTATCAATTTATCACACAATTTCTACAAGCATGATATTGGACCATTATAGACAGATGTTCCAAAATATAATCATAACAACTAACCCTTTCGACCTATGATAGTTGCAATAATCAATCAAAGGATAAACAAGCTCCAAGCAAAAGTAATATCGAATTCATAAGCATTTATATTCACAAATAATACTAATATCGTCCAAGTAAGTGAGAAGCAACTATATCACATCCAAACCAATAACCAACATCACAAACATATAAAACTCATCAACATATTCAATATTATTAGTAAAGAAATGTACCAAATCCGTTATTGTGAGTAATTCGAGTACAAAGAACCAAAAAACCAATATATCGACTACCACAAGCACTAGTCCAACAACCTATGCTACTGAATGTACCCGAGGGAATGTTACGTTCACCTCTGCAAATTCGCAATGTGTCACCAAATGGAGTGTTTGGTAACAAGGTTAATGGTAGAGGCTTGAAAGGATTTGGTGTTAATCCTCTAAGTGTTATGTTTAGGTTTTGTAAAAGTGATTAATGGTGATCTATAAATGGTGGTGGACCTTTGTAATCCATGGTTAGGGAGGATGGTAATGATAGTGGTGGCTCGATGGTGATAAAGGGGTGTTTGGATCATTGGATCCTAAGACCCTCACCTTTAATCTTTGCTTCCAATTTGTGTTCTTATGATAGTATATGTTAGGGTATGAATTCCTATGGCCAAATAGGGTATAAATAGGCTTAGGAACACTTGGGGATCAATTTGGGGAAGTATATGCTCGGTTGGGGCTCAATTTAATGCATTATAACTGATCAGGAGCGAAGTACTCCGCACTTACTAACAAAACCCGTCGTACTTGTAAAGTGCGTCGTAATTAATGCCAAGTACAGTGTACTTGTGGTCTTTTTCATCTTTTGGCACAAGAATTAAAGTTTCAGATAATTCTCTTAGCTTTCCGTGGCCCAAACGGGAGGTAAAACGGAGTCCGTATGCTCCAGATATGGCCAAAACAGTGGACAGGTGTCGGGAGATTATTAACTTGAGTTTATTTATTCGTTTTAGCTTCATATATTCGTGTTTTCTTCCATGTCTTTCACGACACCCTAAAATATCAAATATAGTCTATTAAGTATCGAAAGTACATATAATTCATCAATATATATATATATATATATATATATATATATATATATATATATATATATATATATATATATATATATATATACATAAAAGCACGGATAACGCATATAGAAATATGTATAATTTGAGCGTTATCAAATACCCCTACACTCAAATCTTTGCTTGCCCTCAAGCAAATCTAAAAAAAGAAAATTTAAAAATAAGTTCCTAAATGACAAAAGAAAAGAAAATTTTAAAAATTTGCAAGAATTCGAAAATATCGAAAAATATTTTTGGTTTTTATAGAAAATCGCGGAGCGTTCTCTTCTTGAGGAACGCAGGCTATCTGCCATCAATGCTCAGCAGGACGCATTGTTGCGGACAAAGGATAAGGAGATTAAGAGGTTGAAGTCAGAGGCTTCGTCATCAAGTAGTGCGGTCGTGGAAGTGGAGCATCTTCGTTCTTTGTTGAAATCTGCCGAGAGTGCTCATGCGACTGAGGTGTCGTCTTCGAAGGAGCATTTTTCTAAGCTTGAAGCGGAACTCCGCACCTCTCTACGCGATCGATCTTATCATCTCGAAGAAGAGCGTGCTTCTGCAAGTGCAAAGTTGCCGGCGCTTCAGTCATCTCTTGCCAACAAAGACTTGGAGATTTCCAGTCTTACCACTTCTGTTGTGGATTCCAATCGCTTGAACGGGAGTCTTCGCCATCTGGTATATATACATTTTTTTTTTATTATTGTTGTTTATTCTTTTGCTTCCAATCCTTTTTTATTTTCCTGATATGCATTTCCTCCTTACTCGTTTGCTTTTAGGTGCAAGTGCTAGAGGCTACAGTGAAGGTCTTGAAGGTGGAGTTTATGGAAGCCCAGGATGCTCAAGTGAAGAGTGTTACTGACAAGGTGGCTGCTTTAGAGTCCTGTCTTGCCGAGGCGGCTGTCAGCTTTAATGAAGAACTTCATCCTGGTTTCCTTACCGTCGTAGTTGGGCGCCGGTGGTTATTATCACATGGTCTAAGGTTGTTTTTTACCAAATGTCTCGGATCCATCAAATATCGCGAGTCTCTGAAGACGTTGTTGTCTTGCTCCTATGTGTACGGGGCACAAGAAGGCTTGGCCGCTGGTATTGAGCATGGAAAGGCCAACAGAAATCTTTTAGATATTGATGCTCATAGGCCTTCTACTAAGGCCGATTGTGACTCCGCCCTTGCTGCATTCTGGGGTTTACATTTTCCTTTGCTGGATAGTTTGGTATCTCTGGAGGAATCTGGTCTGGCCGGATTGCATCCGGATGCTGGTCAACTCACCGTTCCTTCACGCAAGGTATGAGGTGGCCCATCGGCTAGTGAGGTGACCCTGTCTTCTGCCTTGAATGCTGCTTGTGAGAGGGTTGAAAGAGTTAAGGGTTTCACGACTGCAGGACAGCCTGTTTTTGGTAATTTCTCTACCTCCTTAACAAATCCTTCCTCTGCTGAGTTTTTGTCTGACTTGGATGCTTTTCCTTGGGATGAGCTGGCTGCTCATGAAGCGGACTCGAGCTTTCCATCCTCTGCCTCTATCCAAGTGCCTTTGTCGGTAGATGATTATAATATTACAAGTAGAGGTGGTCTTTCCGCTTTTGTGAAGAGTCTTGTAGAGAAAGACAATCCATCCGGGCTGGAGCACAATGTTGTGGGATAGTTTGTCTTGTGTCGTGACCGCATGTGGTTTTTTTTTAACGGCCCATTTGTCATTGAACACATTTTATTTTATCCTGTTTTTCGGATTTGTTTTGCTTCCTTCGGGTTATGCGGTATTGTGTTATGACCACAATTGCTTATGTATGATATTTTATGTTAATACAAATATCGCCTAAAAACGTTATTTATATTTTATGATCTTTGCTAAGTTTTGTTAACGACAAAGTGTAAACTTTAGTTTTTAGTAAAACATGATTCTAGTTTTAATCTTGTATAAACTAGACTTTACATTTCATATTAAATATAAACATTGTTATATTTCCTAATATAGAAAATATAACATGACATCATGGCATGCATCATAAGCACTTATGGTAAGGTTACTATTCTTGGATGTGACTTTCCATAAGACTTCTTACACACTACTTCTTAAACATTATGGATGGTCTTTTACTTTATCTATTGTGTGTTGACTTGAAGAAGCTTGATGTGACATTGCTAGATATGGAAAGATTTCTTGAAAGCTTTGACTGTCAGACACTGGCGGAACCCTGGAGTTACAAGGGCGGAACCCTTGTTTGGGTTCCGCCAGATCCGCTAGTGGTCTGGTTAGTTTGGCTATTTATACCAAGCCACTTGCAAGAAATATCTCATCACTTTTAGCTATAGAATAGATACATACTCCCATTTATCTTATCTAACTCAGTAGCAACTCACTTGTGTGATTCTCTTATGTAGAAAGGAAGTTCACAAGTTCATCCGAGAAGTTACAAGTATTCAACACGAAGTTGCAAGACTTGTTAGCTTTGCATTGTGTAAACTCTTATAGTTTATACTTCATTTGTATCTTGTATTGAAGTGATCGGTTTGTATTTTAGGCCTTAAAATACATAGTGTGATGGGAGTAGTTGTACCCTTGTAAAAGAACTCGACATCTAGCTTAGTGTCGAAAATAGTGGATAGGCGACGTTAGGTTGGTTCTACCTTGAACTAGGACCCGGTATTTAGCTTTGTACCGAATAAAGTGTAAGCAACGATTGTAGAGGTTTCTCCACCCGTGGAAGGAGCTTGTTGACTAGTGCTTGAAACTCTCGAGTTGGAAACTCGAGGCGTGGAGTAGGGCAAGGAAAAAGAGTCCTTATAGCCGAACCACGATAAACAATCGTGTTGTGGTTTGATCGTTTCTTTCATTATACTTGCATGTTATATATTGTCTTGTAGTTTAGATCTTTGATTAAACGTAAAGTTTCAAATGGAAATTAACTAAAAAGCGATAAACTATTCAACCCCCTTCTAGTTTTCCACAATTAGCATCAAGAGCCACGTTACTCAAGATCTTAAAAATATATTGTATTTTAAAACTTGAATCGATCCATGGATTTTGAAAATCTCAAAGAAGGGAAATCTATTCAAAAGCCACCGCTATTTGAAAAAGAAAATTTCCTTGAATGGAAAAGGAAATTTGAAAACTATGTGAAATCAATTGATCAAGATCTTTGGCAATTGGTGATTTTAAACCAACAAAAACAAGTTTTGAAAATCAAGATGAATATCCTAAAGTTGATAAAAACACTAAAGCTAAGATAATGATTTATAAAGCTTTACCAAGGATTGAATATGAAAGAGTGTATTTTAGCCAAACGGCTAATGACATTTGGAAAAATATATTGAATTTTCATCAAGAAATATGTCAAGTCAAAGATGATCAACTTGATCTTATATATGAATTGGTACTATTAGAAAAACTAATAGATAGACATTTAGTTGAAATAAATACATGTGCTACGAGTTTAAAATTTTTAAATGAAGGTATAAGTGAAGATGAAAACTTGTGTCAAGCTCAAAGAGGACTTGCTTGTGAATCATGGAGTGACACGAATGAAGATGTAGACTATCATCCGGTTTGTAGTCATGAAGTTGATAAAACCACAAACAAGGTACAACTTGAAACTAAACACTTTTGCTTTGACACTTTCATCTTATTCTCAAAACTAGAAAATGAGTCTAAACATTTGTGTAGCATGAACTCAAAAACAATCTTTAACAATGAACCTTCAAAATCTCTCAAGAGCATTTCTGAAATGCAAATCATGTTGGAAGATAAAATGTCTAGGCTTAAGAGTAATGTTGAAATTGATTTAGAATGCAAAACATGTCAAGAGTACAAACATGAAATTAAAAGACAAAATGAAAAAGGAAAAATGTTAGTTAAATTTGAAGAAAGTTCAAAATCTCTTGAAAGATTATTGAAATATCAAAAGTCATTTAGAGATAAAATCGGTTTAGGATTTAACTTGAATGCACCATCAACAAGTAAAACGAAGGAAGTAAAGCTTGTTAAGCCTAGAAGAAAAGTTTAGAAGTTGCTAAATCTCAAATAGAAGCTTATGTTAAAAGGACAAAGGTCATTTTATTATATGCTTTTATATGTTTGACTAACCACCTCGGATTCGTGAGTACTTGAGTTTCCAAGCTTTCCTACTAGTTAAGATGTAACGCATTATGTTTATCCTTCTTGGTAGCATCTCTTTGGAGTTTAAAAGGTACGTTTTTCTTCAAACTCACATAGTATTGTCTCGTGCTTGTTGCTTAGGACTTATCGTGTGTAGTTGATTCGCCTCAAACGGTCAGATAATTATTGGTCAACCACTTGTGAATGGTCAATTATAATAGTCAAACAGCTGAGGCAAATGCTTCAGTGGAATACAGTGTTTCCCCGGGTCGTAATGTCCCAACGAGGTGTGCGACGTTTTATTAAAAACGAATCTGTGATCGAGTGAATGTGAACAGGAAAGGGTATAAAGTGTGTGTGTGAGTGATTAAACTAGGGTTTTATAACTTAAAATAACTTAGGTAAACTATTAGAACGATTACGTAAAACCTAGATATCTAAAACGTTTTTAAAAGTACACCAAATTAAAATCAGACGCGATTGCGTATTGAGAAAAAGGTGAGTTTTAAGAAAAATAAACTAAAAGGGTTAAAAATGAGTATCCTATAAATTTAAATTTAAAAGAAAATTAAATTTAAAAAGAAAACTATTTTTTAGATTATTTTATTATTTATTATTAATTATTTAATTAAAAACTATTTAACTATTTAATTAAAACTAATTTAATTAAAACTAAAAATGATAAATACTACAATTTAAACTAAAAACTTACAAAAATAATTTCTAAACTTAAATTAGAACTTGAAGAAAGTATAAAAAATAAAAATAAATGTTTTTGTCTTTTTATAGATTTTCTATTAATTAAAAACTATTTATATTAATTATACTAATTAAATTATTTTAAATTACAAATAATATTAAATCAACTTAGAAAATTATGGAAAAATTTATAAAACTATTTTATAACATATAAAAGCTAGGAAAAATATAAAAGCTAGGTATTACCTTATAAAAATTAATTATGCTATTTAAAACTTATTTATTGATTAATTATTAATAAAACTATTATTAATTATAATAAATACTAAATTACAAAATAAAAATCTGGGAAAATTATTAAAATTACTTTAACCTAAAAGGAAATTAATAAAAATATAAAAAAAACAACTTACTTAATAAAAATCTAAAAATGAAAATTAAAATTAAATTAAATTAAATAGAAACTATCACTTATTTTTATATTGATT
>JARVZY010009333.1:0-26997 GCA_030686995.1 Artemisia argyi
AACTAATACAGATGCACAATACTGAACTAATACCGATGCACTATACTGGACTCATACTGATGCACTATACTGGACTCATACCGATGCACTATCCTGGACTCATACCGATGCAGTATATTGAACTAATACCGATGCACAATACTAAACTAATATCGATGCACTATACAGAACTAATACCGCTGCACTATACTGAACTGATGCACTATACTAATATGTTCAATGACGCACTAAAAAGATTAGATAAAATAATCCTGATACTCTAATCCTTCAAGCAAATTCCGTATACATTATGTAACATGTATGTTGTATATGCACTATTTTTTGAATGAAGTTTATGCATTTTCAGTTACTTTTGTTTATGCATTTTCAGTTATTACACAGATGCACTAAAATAATATATTCAAATATGATTCAATAAATGTAAATTTATTCAAAACACTTACTAATTAATAACTTTTACACACAAACACTAACTATTTTATTCTGATGCACAAAAATAGCATAAAAAAAAAATACAACTTACACTTATCTGACTTTTCTTGTTCGATTAGAAGCCTCTTACTAACTGTTTGTGGACTTATCCGACTTGCTGAAAATGAAAATAGATAATTATATCATCTTTAAATCAACAAAAATGATTAATTAAATAGAAAAATTAGGGCACTTACGAGTTGGAAAATTATTTTTCTCCATATTTATGTTAATCAGCTAGAAAAATTAAAGCTTTTATGAGTAATTTGATCGGAGTGTGTGTTCATTGAGTAATTTTGATTGGAAAATGGATGTTTTTTCTATTGGAATATTGATTGGTTTTTTTTATTTGGATTGAATGATCGGAGTGTGTGTTCATTGTTATGAGTCAAATGAGATGTTGATTGGCGGCGGTGCAATGGCTGTGTGGTGGTGGCGATGGAGATGGTCAGATGGTGAGTGAGAGGAATCATGACTGTGTGTTAGACTGAGTGTGTGTGTTTTAAATCGGAATGATGCGTATGTTTGTATTTGATGGTTACTAGCTACTCCGTATTTTGTTTTCATTGTTTCAAATTTTACCCTGAAGTTTCGATTTTATCAAAATCTACCCTATAACTTTTTTTCTAACTTTTCTATCCAAATACACTTTTCTCTAGAACCCTACCCTATATATATATATATATATATATATATATATATATATATATATATATATATATATATATATATATATATATATATATATATATATATATATATATATATATATATATATATACAATTTATGGGTGTTTGTTTAAGTTTATATATGAGCTTATGAGCTTATTTGATTTCAACGTATATTTTATAAGCCTCAAGTTTCCGGCTTATTTTATGACTTGTGGGCTCATATAAGTTAATAAACCGTACTGCCTCCACACAAGTTTACAGCGAAGGCCCCATCGCCACCCCGCCAGACTATGTTGTCTAAACCGGGTCCACGCTGATCTCAGGTGGTAATGGGTTTCCCCTGGAAACCGTACTGCCTCCACACAAGTTTACCTTGCTGGAGAAACAGCCGGATGAAAACCGGGCCATGCTCAAGATTCGAACCCCCGCAACGAGTGGCTTGAGGGTTCAAATCCATCATTGCAATATATCTCCGGAACAGTATGGTCTACAAGTGGACCACAAGTGAGGACTTCCCGGGTGGTCACCCACCCGGTACTACTCCCACTTGTGGCTCGCTTAACAAGTTAAAAACAAGTAAGTTTAAACAAACACCCTTTAGTAATTATATAATTAGAACTTTTTTTTTTTTTTCCAAAAATAACAGTTTTACTCTTAATTAATTAATTAATTCTTTTTTTTTAAACTTGTAATAATAATTTTAAACAAGGGTCATGTGGTAAACTCGATTAAACTTCTTAATCTATTTTTATTAGTAGTCAATTAAATTGAGATATTTTAAAATGAAACGCAGACTATTAATTTGGGACGTAGCGGGTATTCGATTAGTTGGTAGATTTGTGTAAATTTTATTATAACAAACATTTAGGTGGAAGTGTGATAAACTCGATTAAACTCCTTTATCTAGTTTACCAGTAATATAACGAATTTGAGGCAAAATTGAAAATAAAAGTAATAAATTCATGGGATGAAGAACATATGCGGAGTATTTAATATGCGAATTGATTTGCACACTTTGAAGATTGATTGTGACACTCCATCTATGCATTAAATATTTGTACAATATTAACATTCTGCTTCAACTGCTTGTACAATGAAGCGTGCAAATAAATTTTTAGAGTGTGCAAATCATTAGCCATTCAATATAGGTTGATGGCATAATTGTAAAGTTGGCTAAAGTCGTTCTTTCTTGTGTCATTGTTATCTACTTGTTACCCGATGCACTAAGCAAAACAAGCGATTAAAGAGATGTAGTGTAACTCCGACAAAAAATATTAGAGGGCTAGGTATGGTAACACCGAAGCCGGCGTTATGCCTAGTTGGTGCTGCATTGGCCGACGTCACCATGCCGGAGTTGTGGCGTTCAGCTCCAAGTTATTTCAATAACTCACAACGAAACGAATATATGGACTAAGGCTGCTCATCGGTTCAAAACCGGACTGCACCGAGAAAAACCGGACTGGACCAGACCGAATCCGGCAAAAAACCTAGACCGAGACCGGACCGAATGTGGTCGGTTCGGTCTTGGTCCAAATAGGCTAAATGTCAGGTTTTTAAGCCGGACTGGACTGAACCGGACCGAGACCGAAATTATGGAAAACCCTAGACCCAGACCGGACCGAATGTGGTCGGTCCGGTCGGCTTTGTCGGTTGGTCCGGTCCGTTTGCTCACCCCTAATATGGACAAACGTGCATTTTTTTATTTTTATTTTTTTTTGGGATTTAAATGGGTTGTTTTTGATGTTGTGGTGTGTGATGAGAGTGTGCGTGTGTTTTTTTTTTTGTGTGTGTCGAGAGAGTGTGTGTGGTGGTGACTGGTGAGGAAGATGTTTTTTTTTTTTTTTTTTTTTTTTTTTTTTTTTTTTAAGCTAATAATTTTTATAAAAAATGGGATGTGTTGGTTCAAAGCGAAGAAGATTATATCACCGGTTCACATGTGATGATATGTGTGCAAAAAAGTGATGTTATGGGGTGTTATGATAAGCGATGATTTTTTGCAGTTAAATGTTTTGGTGTTGAAATGATATGACGCTGAGATGACAACACTTTTTTGATGTCATGGTGTTACGATATCTAGCCCTCTAATAAAATTGCTTCATCACACATCTAAAATGAAAATATTAAATATGTAAACCAGAAATCGACTCTTTTATGATGTAAACTAAAACAAGTTTTTGTGGACCGTAAATTGGGTTTCTAAATTCTCGTAAGTACAAAACTGGTTTTCGTAAATTGATATCTCGTTTTTTAAAACACGAACTTGTTAACAATGTCTTTACTAAATGAAAATAGCACATGTGTAGTGGACACGTGTTAATAAAACCCTTATTTTATTGGGCTCCCTAATTAAATACTACCTCCGTCCCAAAATAGTCTTCCGTATTTCAGAGTACACTTTCTAAATTGTGTTTGAGTTTTTGCTCTTGTTATAGGTTTTTATCTTCGTTTTTTTGGATTATGGTTCCTTTAGTTAGAGTTTATTCAAATTCATTTCCGCATTGTGCCGTTACTTTCACACTTGATTATACTTACATATCAGTAATAGCAACCATGAAGTAACTTACAATTACATTGCTATCATTGCTCTCTAAAGTTTTCGTTTTGTTTAAACTTGCATATCCTACCAGCTTCATGGCTTATCTTTTTAGTTTTTTCGTTACAAATGCTCAAAGATGGATAAAATTGAACTTCTAAAATGTGACACTAACATATTGAAAATCACAAATGATGCATTTGTAATAATGTCATACAAAAAGTGAACTGTTTCAAAAAGTTTGGATGCTCATAATATAGGAATATCACTTGCTACACTCATAACAGAAGTAAGTTACTCATAAAACACGAATACAAACACCTCCTTAATTCTATATAATTTTGGCTTTTGATTCACAACTACTATGAACCCAATTTAAGGCAAAAGAACCTTGATCATCCATACCTTCTTAAAGAAACGACGTACCCAACTCTCAAGTTTTAATACAAAACAAAACCATATGTCAACTAAAATATGAAATCAATGATCTAAACCCACAAAGGGAAATTAACAAGGTATCAAGTTTGTGGCAAAGATTCAGTTAAAATGCTCCCATTCTTATGCCGATGTCTCTGGTAGGGATCACACCTTCATCCGATTTTGAGTAGAACACGTAATAAAGCTCAGAGACAATACCAGTGAAAACCACAAACGCAGCCCCAGCACCAAAAACACCTTTCCTTAGAGTCTCGCAAGAAGGAGGGTTTGCCGAAAGTACTGTCCTGTATTTTGTGTGATAAGCGTTTCTGACAGAACCAGCAAGCAAGCATGCCTCAGCAATGATGAATGTGACCCTAATGAAAATCAGAAGAATGAGAATGATCAGAAATTAGATACGAACATAAAGGTGGAGATATCGACCTATGTGCTTATGAACATGTGAATTCGGGTTACGATGTATTCCTACCGGATCGCTCTATTCAAAAGTTTGGATTAACAGTTTTTAATAACTAACACATTATTACAACATTTTTTTTTCCAGAATTTGGACTAAAAGTGTTGCGGGTCAGTCCTGCTCGGGCTAACCTGTACCAAATTACCTGTTATTGTTACCCAACGTGCCTAACCCATCCATTTTGCCACCTCTACAATAGATTCATGAGGATGGTGCAGAACGCAATATGTGTTTGAAGGTACCTTGTTAGTGATATTAGGTGTATTTTTTTAACGTAAATACTATGTTTTGACTACCCATTTCTGCAATTATTACAGTGTGTGAGTTACTATGCTAAGAGGTACAGATGAGTTTTGTGCATATAATTTATTTGACCTCAGAAAGTTATAACCTAGACCGCTTTCAGGTAAGTACAAGGTAAAGAAAGTAATTTACCAGCAGGTAATGAATAAGAAGACGGCTAAAGCCCTGGAACGGCCAGGGCTCAGGGCTCGCCCAAAACACATGCAACGGGTTGCAAACATTACAAGGAGCTGGCTCAAAAGAAGGAATAATAGTGCACCCACACCCATCCCAGTTGCAATATCAGATTCATAGACACAATATCTTGATTTTGCATCATGATCAATTCGTGCCTGCCATACAAATTAATCACTGGTGAATACACAAAAAATTGAAAGATCAATAATGAGGTCATCAGAAACTATATACTTCATCTGTTACACGAAAACTGAAACAGAATTCTTTCTGAGATGTTTTATGTTCTTTCTGAGAAATGTTTATTAAAACATTAACTAACGAAAATATTATAACTAAATTTCACCTATCTCTACATTATCTTCATTATAAATAAAGAGATAACATCGATTTGGCTCCATAAAATTCCTTTACTTGTCAATGGAATTCTAGGTAATAATATAGTACATATACACTACATAGACACTACAAATAGTCAATTAACTCAACTATGTGTCAAGTTAAAATGTATGATTCTCTAAACACAGATTACCACTAAATGACTATCTGTTCGCAATAATATAGTACATATACACTACATATCATTTCAATTGTTCTTTGCCTTGCCATAACCAAAAGGATCTATTATTGTGACCGACTACTTTGACGTTTTGAAGTCCAGTTGGTCTAACATAAATCAAAAGTCCAGTTTGACGTTTTGAAACCCTATTGTACCCGGAAAGATTAAACCATGCCTCAAACTGTTTTCAGCTTTACACTACATTACACATAAATCGAGAGTCCAGTTTGTAGTCCAGTTGATCTCACTTTATATTAATCTACAAAGACTAAAGTTCCTCATTCTGATAACTGGAGTGCAATTTTGACTTCTAAAAGTCAAATAACCAGGTTATATAACCTTACAAATGAATAATAAATGTTTTGGCTACTGAGGGAACAACTGATTCTTACCATAGTTGTCAAAAACGAAAGCGATTGCAAAGCGCAAAGACCCAAAAATCGCTAAAGCGAGAGGCGCATAAAAAGCGCGGGCTCGAGAAAAAAAAAGCGCATGGTTGCAATAAACTTTGATTTTGATTCATTTTGTGTTTCTGGTTAGATTCTAGGGTTGTAATAAGATTCACACTGTATTCTAACACTATCTCACAACTTAATTGGATTAAAACACTCTAAATCAAAAAATCTCAAATCGTACCATGAACCCTAATTTCCAAAATCAAACCAAACGTGTTTCTGGGTATGATTCGACCCTTGTATCATGTTTATAACATGATTCCTACCAAAACCCACTAACTTAATTGGATTAAAACACTCTAAATCAAAAAATCCCAAATCTTACCACGAACCCTAATTTCTAAAATCAAACCAAACGTGTTTCTGGGTATAATTTGACCCTTGTATCATGTTTATAACATGATTCCGACCAAAACCCACCCATTTAATCACACCCTAATTTCCAAATCGTCGCTTTTAATGTTGGTGGGCTTTTGCCTCGTGGACTGAGCGATGTGGGCCCGTCTGCGCGTCGCTTCTCGCTATAGCGCATGAAGCGCACGCTTTTGACAACTATGATTCTTACATTAATATTTTATAAAAATAAAAATAAAAATAAAAATATTATAATATAAAACTAGTTCAACTAAAAGAGGTCTCAAGTTTAAATCTCGCTAGGTACATCTGAGTCAAATACTCGCCCTCCACGGGGTAACCTAAACAGGGAAAACCTCATCCGTTTTCGGATCACCCATTTTACTTGGAACTACAAAGCTCAAAGGATCAATGCACATTTTGAATTTGAACAGTTTTTTGGTCAAATTTTGAAGTGAACCATTACATAAATCAAACTAGAAACTGAGCAAAGTCCATTAACTAGTGTTTTGATACACTAACTGAAATTCAATCACCCCTGTTGTGAAACCTGGAATGGAGGACCAATATGATGTCTACTAATTCAACTCTGAGACAAACATATACTTCTCGTTTGATTTCTAAAAGTAAAAAATAAACTGGTTACCAACTTGGAAATTGATAAGAAAAACTAACTATCATAGTTATACTATCATAGTTTTTGGGAAGTATGGATCAATAAATTAAGTTATAAATGTAGCGTTCCAATAGAATAGTATATTATCTTTTAGAAAACCTAAATTTCGAATTTGAAAAGTGTTACTTTTTTATTTTCAAATATAATAGTGGACTACTACTACAAACATTAATAAAAAGTTGAGCAAAAGTAAAACCTAAATATTCTCCCTAATGTTAATTTAAGCAACCATATAATAAAACACCAGGATTGGCCACATGAAGCATTTAATAATACAACTGTGAGGTACGCATATACTTTCACCTTCCCGCAGTTGGAGTCCATAGTAGACTTCTACGAGTCAAATGGATTGGTTTTTTAACTTGTATACTAAGTATAAAAATCTTTGGTACTAATAAAGGAATAATCAATATATTATTGTAAAATGGAGAAGATTTTGAGCTAAAAACATAAACGAATGAGGTAGATTTGGAAATTATTTCGAGGAAAGAGTGGACTACTAGGTATATTCAACAAAAAATGAGCAAAAACACCACTAAGCGTTGCATTTAGATCGTGCCGCCGCGTGATATGGATCTATCAGATGAGAAAGCCGCAGGAGATAGTGTTGATGTGCTTTGGGTGTTTACAACTGTGATAATTATGTAATTAGTTGTTTCAATGCTGAGCATATTCTAACTATATAAGAATATACATGTAAAATGACCCCTAAATAAACCGATAATCAATATAAATTTTGTTATAGCTACTCCTAAGAAAATAAAACTAACGATCTGATCTCCAAACAACTAGATGCAACTTCACCATACCCAAAGTCCCAGAAACTAAATTTACCAACTAATTGAAAACACAATAATTAGACAATCACTATCAAAATACAATGTCACACACCGCATAGATGTTCTTCTAAAATAACAAGTACAAACTATCAAGTACCATTTCAAATGACATATAATTGTGAGGCAAGCATATACTTCCTGTTTGACTTATACAAGTTACATAAACCGGTTTCTAACTTTAAACTGATAATAAGAAATGTATCTTGGTTTTCAAGCAGAGACAACCAAGGTGGCTCCTGGGACACCCATGGATTTTTGTGGCGCAGTGTTAACTTTGTAAAAAAAACCTCAATTTTTCTTAAGTGCACCCGGTCCCTAAAACTTGCGTTTGTAGTATTGTTTAGTTTATTCTAATTTCTAAGTGCACCTAGTCACTTTGAATCCTGGTTCTGTCCCTGTTTTCAAGACGTATGGGTTAGTAGCAGTGCTCTACAAAAGTAATATTCCAAATTTCCAATAGAATTTTAAAAGGAAATCCAAGATATGCACATCTCGACTTTGAAAAGCTTTACTCTTGAATTTATCAAATTTCAAAGTGCATTACTACAATATTAAGCAAAAGGTTGAGCAAAAGCAACGCCAGCGAATTCTTTCAAGGGAGATTTTCATATATATCCCTCCCTGGATGAATATTTACAACTGATTACATAATTAAGACTTTGAAAATGCGAACAACAATGTTAAAACCAGGCCTAGCCACATGAATTATTGACTAATATAATTGTAATTTGTGTGACATTCACCTTCGCTAGAGAAGTGTTATGGGCGTACTTCTTCTAATATGTTCAAACTATCATCATTTGTTTCAGTGTTGGTCAAATTCCTATTATTTAAGGAATAAGGATATTACATGTAAAATGACCCTCGCAAAATAAACAAGATCAGTAGGGTTTTGACTAATTACCCAAAAATTTTGATTATTTGACTACTAGATAATTAGAAACAGTTTCACAATACTAAAACACTAAAAACTGACTATTTGCGGCTTAAAAATGCAATGTCAAACACCCCTATTAACTCATTTACTTTAACGATGATACAATCACATACATTCCTCAATCAAACCTAAATCCTAGTTTTGACGATTAAAAGTCAAACAAATCAACATTTTTAGCAGGGTTTTCTATAAACATAAAAGTGTAACAAATTACTAAACTAATATAAAGAAAAAAATATATATAACACCATAAAAAAATCAAGAAAAACTAAATAAGTAACTTAAATGATAAAACAAACAATACCCACATCAAATAAAACAAAACCCACAAATATAATCAGCTAAAGAACATAAAATTAATAAGGAAACAAAAACTTACAGAAGCTCTTCGTTGCTCAGCAGCAACAGCAAGTGCAAAAGCAACAAGATCCAACAAAAACACAACAACCAACAACAATGTTGAAGCCATTATTTCAAATCTGATTAGGTTTGCTTAGTCAATAAGTAATCAAAGGAGAAAAAAGGTTTCTTTTCAAGTTTGAAGTGAAAGTAGCGTGAATGGTTTGTGTCTTTTTAAGGTTACTTTTTCTGTCACG
This sequence comes from Artemisia argyi, assembly GCA_030686995.1. Classification (NCBI taxonomy): domain Eukaryota; kingdom Viridiplantae; phylum Streptophyta; class Magnoliopsida; order Asterales; family Asteraceae; genus Artemisia; species Artemisia argyi. The sequence continues at coordinate 9,465 of JARVZY010009333.1, forward strand.
CAATTTGTTGTTCTTTTTGTGTTGTGTTGGCGGTGGATTTCAAAAGCGGAAAATATTTTGTTGGATTGGACCAATTAATGCTTTTGGGCTATCATTATTTGGGTTTGTCTAATACTAGTATTTGGTTAAAAATAACTTAATTAATTAATGCTCGGTTATTAAGTTTTTTTTTTTTTTTTTTTTTTTTTTTTTTTTTTTTTTTTTTCAAGTAAGAAGAAGAAAAAAAATAAGAAGTATACTATAAAGTTAACTCAATCAACTTTTTTTTCAAGCATTTTCTTTTCTTTTCCTCTTTAAGTGATACTCGAAAACACAACTATTTTTGTTTCACTTCATTTTCTTTACTTTCATTCCTTAAGTAATCATCAAGAACACATGTAAAGTGAAAATAAACAATTACGTAATATTTGATTGATATCACACTTATCATGTTTTCTTAAATAACATACGTGCGCGTATAAAATTTTTAAGAGTTTACTGATTGCATTAAAAAAAAAAAAAAAAAAAAAAAAAAAAAAAAAAAAAAAAAACTCATCAATAGTCATTTTTCATCAACAACCCAAAATCAATTTTCATAAGCAAGCCACTCATTTTCATCAACAATCCAAAGCCATCTGCAACAAAAACTAATGTTCATAAGCATCAACGACCTATTGTTTCTCAACAATCCAAGGCTAATGTTCATATGCATCAGCAACCTATTGTCCAACAAACCCAAAGCTATCAACAACTCCAAGCCATTGTTAATCAAAGCCAATGTTCATAAGCACCAGCGACCCAAAGCTAATGTTCATAAGGATCAACAATTGTTCATCAATAACCACAAAACCATTGTTTATAAGCATCAACGACCCATTGTTCATTAGCAACCCAAAGACAATAACAATTCATTCTTCATTAGCAACCCATTGATCATCAACAACCCAATGCCATAAACAACCAAACAATCAACTTATTGATTATACAAACCCATGTCACCAACTCTTTAACACAACCAACAAGCATTACAAAGAACCAAAGAACTTCATATGCTCTCGATGTGAGCTAAGAACATCTTATTTTTTATCACTTGAATTTGTGAAAAACTAGAAGGGGTTGAATAGTTTTATCAATTTATTTTCATTAATTAGAAAAGCTTTTGTGAAAAAACTTAGATCCAATTCTTTTGTGAAATCAACTAACACCAATATGAACAACTATACTAACAAGCGTAAACAATAAATTTAAAGAGTAGAGATGGAAAGATCAAACCCAGACAACGAGATTTATAGTGGTTCCGTAACAATAAATATACATTTTTGCCCGTTTTAATCTGTTTTTATACATTTCTGTCTATTTTTCTTACGATTTCATATGGTTTTATCCATTTTTTTACGTTTTCCTCCGTTTTTATTAGTTTTCGTCCGTTTTTCTTATGTTTTCATATATTTTTACACGTTTTGATCCGTTTTCGTCCATTTTTTTTTTTCGTTTTTTCCATTCTTCTTACGTTTTCATAAGGTTTTGTCCATTTTTTAAGTTTTCGTCCGTTTTTCTTACATATAATCATATTTTCGGAATTTTATTTTTCAAAAACTTTATTTTTCAATTTAAAAAAAAATGTAAAAAAAAAATTAGAAAAAAAAATTAAAAAAAAATTTGAAAAAAATATTTTCGCGAAAAAAGGTTTCCAAAAAAATCTCAAAAACTTTTTTTATTCAATTTTTTTTTCTAAAATTTTTTTTCGAAAATAATTTTAGAAAAAAAATTCAAAAAAAATATTTTTGAAAAAAAATATTCAAAAAAATATTTTCGCAAAAAAAAATTCTAAATTATTTTTTCTTAAAAATTTTGAAAATAATATTTTAGAAAAAAAATTGAAAAATTAAAAAAATAATTGTAAATTTTTTCAATAACTTTTTTTTTTTCAAAATTTGTTTTTCTATAAAATTTTAGAAAAAAAAAACATTTGAAAAAAAAAATTCTAAAATATTTTCTAAAAAAATTTTGGAAAAAAATAGTTTTTGAAAAATAAAATTCAAAAAAATTTAATAACGAAGAAATACGGACGAAAACATAAAAAAAGGGACAAAACCGTATGAAAACGTAAGAAAAACAGACGAAAACATAAAAAAAGCGGAAAAAACCGTAGGAAAACGTAAGAAAAACGGACGAAAACGAATAAAAAAAGACGAAAACATAAAAAAGCGGACAAAACCGTATAAAAATGTAAGAAAAATGGAAGAAAACGTATAAAAGCGGATTAAAATGGACAAACACCTATGAAAACGTAAGAAAAACGGATGAAAACGTATAAAAACGTATGAAACGTATAAAAACGGATTAAAACGTAATAAAAACGAATAAAAACGTATAAAAACCGATTAAAACGTATTAAAACGGACAAAAAAGTGAAAATGTAAGAAAAACGGACGAAAACGAATAAAAACGAACGAAAACGTATAAAAACGGACAAAACTGAATGAAAACGTAAGAAAAACGGACAAAAACGGATTAAAACGTATGAAAACGTAAGAAAAACGGACGAAAACGACTAAAAACGGACGAAAACGTATAAAACGGACAAAACCTTATGAAAACGTAAGAAAAACGGACAGAAATGTATAAAGGACGAACGATGCAAATGATTGTTGGCTAAATGGACTAACGTTGCCACATGATAACTAACAGAACTGACGGCCGTTAACTCATGGATGAATGGTGCAAATTCTGTGCTCAAATTCGAGGGTATTTTAGTTATATCATGTTTTTTTAAAACTATTGGACCAAAAGTGTTACGGGTCGTCGGATCTTGGCCTGGATCCGTTACTTTTTAAACAATTAGACCAAAACCGTTATACCCGGTAAACCACGAGGACCAAAAATGTAGTTAACTATTTCCATTATTAGTTATAGAAGTATTTAAAAAAAGAATCGTCGTTTCATTTTTTGGTTTTTTGTGCAAAAAGTCAGGCACACACAAGGAGTGCATGTAAGAAAATTAGAGCTGAAATTTATTTTATTCAAAAGAATATAGTTATTTACGGTGGCGGAGCCAGGAGATCTAATCAAAGGGGGCAACGAGCGATAAAAATGATTCTGCAATGGGTTGATTTTCTTTTTATATTGAAATTTAACATGGGTCGGATCGAGTCGGTATTTATTAAACGCGAAAATCACTTCTTCTATGCAATTAACATTAACTTATAAAGTGATGTATATAAAATGAAATCCTAACAGATGATACAATTTGAGCAAGTTCATTTAAAATAGGATCAACTCACCTTTTAATTCATTCTTACATATAAAAATATACTAACACGTAACGTAACTAAAAATAAAACAAGCCAAGAGTGATTAAACTTGTATCAAAGTGATTGGAACTTTTTTTCTTATATACGCTTATAAATATAGTATGGATGTTTTATTTAAATGTTAACATAAATCTATTTTTCAAAATGAAACTTATATTTAAAACTAACCCTTTTAATAACTAGTAGAGCTATGGAACAAAAAAGGGACGTACAACGGTACAAACGTAAATATTACGGAGTATTAAATTTTATAGTTTGAATAGAGTAGTCCATAAGAGCACTCGGTAACATGACGATAAGTTATCTCATAACTCACCGCCACGTCAGCGTTAAGGTTTTAACTTTATGCGTAGCTTTAGGGGTGATAAAATAACTCACCAAAAAACACCTGAGTTATCCCATAACTCGGGGGGCGGTAAGATAACTCACTTGAGTTATGCCATAACTCACCCCCTTAACGCTGCGTTAAGAACATAACTTGCAAATAACTCATCCCCTCGGAAGATAACGCACCCCTTAACTCGAACTGGAGTGCGTTAAGCTATAACTTGGGTGCAAAAGTGATGATAGTATGATACCCGGTGCTCTAAGTCCATTGGTTAATTAACTTTGCATCCCACTTTCCCATTTCCGAATTAAAACTCATCTTCTTCACCATGCTTTCTCACCCATAAAACCAGAGGAAAGAAACAAGCCATAAATAAGTTTGCTTATTCAACGGAATACCAGTTACACGTCATTTGCGCCTTTTAGTCATCTACATCGAGGGCATGTCCCCCCACTACTCTCTACATATAGCTCCGCCCCTGGTTATTTATGGTTTCTTGATTTAGCAAGTTAAAACTAGAGTTGTTTTAGTGGTTATCTGGGATTGTAGCCTGGTAGTGTTTCCAGGATTGCTATCTTTATTAAATCTGTTTTGTAGTTGTGGTTCAGTGATAGGTATGGTAAGATGATAGTATTGATGAAGTTTGTGAGTTAATATGTGGACCTGTTATATTTTGTTTAACCTGTTTGAATGTATATGAAAAGGAAATGATGCAGATAGAAACAAACAATGTATCCTCTTACTCATTGTTTTACTTATCATTCTAATGTACCATGTCAATCATATATACACTGTTTATCCCTGCTTTGGTGGTTTGCTGTCATGCTGTTTTTTCAAGTGTGTTTGTTAGCCTCTGATGTAGGTGGTTCTGTTGCTTCTTGGTGTTTTTGGCCCCTTTTGCTTTTTGTAATCTTCTTTTTTGTTTTAATAATACTGAAGACGCATAGCTTCAACAACGTGTATTTATTTTAATTTTTGCATATATGGGTGGTCTCTCTGCTACTGATTATCTGTCAAACCTGCTCAACAAAACGAATCATTAAAAAAAAATAAAAAAATAAATAAATAAAAAATAAAAAAATAATAATTGCAGTAAATAATTAGATTGTCTACATTTTTTAAGAACACGTGTGTGTCATTTTACAGTAGGTAAAACAAAAAAATAGCAGTAACACATCTGGTATGACAAATTGCACTACAACCAGCACCAATACACAATCCATAACCGAGCCAAAGCGAGAATGTGGCTGTTTCTATCTTCATAAAACCCAACCCTTATTTCTATCAAATACTTAGCTTTGTTTCCCTTCAGTTCTTAGTTACTGCAGCCACACAACCAACAAATAAATAAATTTCACTTCCTTGATCATTCTCATTAGCATAATTATATTAAGATTCTAAAAAAAATACGATTTCTGGACATTTTCTTGATCATCTAAATAGAATCCATACCCTTTAATTAGATATCAATAATCAGTAACCAAACATCAACAACACTTAAAATTTTCATAAAAAAGCGCACCTTACAAATTATTAATTTTTCAATATAATCATGGCGCAGCAAACATGGTGCTATAGCGGCTCTATGGAAACCATCACATATCACATGACACAGTTATAACATAAAGACACCAAGCACTCTAGCCAAAAATAAGGAACAAGGAAACTAAAAAGGTCAATAAACAAGAATCATGCACAAAAGGAACAACATCCAATACTGCAAACAAATAGAGATAGTGCCTTGTTCTACCAACAAAGTTAGTAACCAACAATAACTAACATGCAGATTAAAAAAACATTAACAACCGACAACCATGCATAAAATCCAGGTCTTAAAAACGACATTCAATCTCGCTTCAGCATCATCAAGTATCCCCATCACAAGCATCCTCATCAGCAGTCTGGTTGGATGGAAAGACCTCCAAGTCCAAATACACCAAATAACCTCTGAACCAGGAAAACCTAACAAGAAAGTGCCAATCACGATCTGTCTTGATCAAAACATTCCCATATGATTTCTGAGGATGCTTGAAGATTAGTTTGTAACATCCCGGAGACAGCTTAAGATCCTCCTCAATCAAACAGATAACATCTTCAAACGCAACAGTGGACTCCAGAGTATAATGATACTTGGCCTGCACAGCAACATAATTAATGACAATAGTCATTCCATAATCACCCCCATGAATCCTTACTAGTTTTCCGTCACACTCCTTCCAAACAAAGATGTTTAATTGCTCAAGCCTTGCTTTGAAAGTCGACAAGTCAACTGCATATAAAGTATAAACTTATCAAAACTTGATAAAACTTGCACATGATAGTATCATATCAATAAGAAAACAATGCAAATAAAAATATTCATGGTGCGGATCATAAAGGGATATGTAAATAACGCTGATGTATAACATATATTATAGAAGATGAGTTAATATTAACTTTGCTTTAGTAATTAATAAAGCAAAGTTAATATTAACTCATCTTCTATATGTATGGGTACATATTTAATAGATTTGTGGAATCTGAATGGGCATGGTAACCTGAAAACAAGCATTTAGTATTCAACATGGGCTCGGGTATAATTATTAAAAGCCATTTTCAAAATAGGTATTCGTTTAACTGTAGTCATGGTCAAATGTAATATGAATAATTGAAACCAAAAGATAAAAAAGCCACACAAATTAATTCATGTTATACTAAATAAAAACCAAGATGATGTGTACCCTGTGCAGAGAAGAATTAAAAGAAAAAAATCAAATCTCTAAACATATGGTCTCAGGTAAGTATGGGTTACATTTATTCATGGGAGTGATACCGAATACACCCAAAATGTATGGAATTTAGTAACACAACCATCAGTTGTAATGCATACCAATTAATAAACCAACTTCTATTGGTACAAATTTATGTTAAGAAAATTCATCAGAGTTATGGTGTATACAAAAAACAAAAACGTTAGCATGGTGCGGTGGTACTAATTAATTGCATATAGTTTGAAAATAGATTCAGTATCAATTACTTTACCATTGAACATAGCTCGGGCTTGCTCAAAAGTCACTGATCCATTGTTTAGCGAAAGAATTGCTTGCTTTGTTAAGCCATCCGGCGAGTTCTGTCAGATATTAATCAACACAAACTATTACAAATTACAAAACAGATTCAAATCCATATATAAACGTACAAACATATGTGAAAAAAAATCTGAACCACCACTAAAAAAACACAAATTACATGACTCGAGTTATATTGAGATACCTCATCACAAGCGCCCTCATCACAATCATCCTCAACAAAAACATTCTTAACATAAGCCTCCTCGTCAGAAGAATCCTCATCACAAGCATCCTCATCACCACAAAAATTCACAAAAGAAGGTTCTTCAAACCAAGTATACTCCCAAGGATCCTCATCACAAGTTTGGTTGGATGGAAAGACCTCCAGGTCCAAATACACAAAATAACCTCTGAACCTGGAATACTTAACTAGAAAGTGCCAATCACGATCTGTCTTGACCCAAACATTCCCAAATGATTTGTTAGGATGCCTGAAGGTTAGTTTGTAACATCCAGGAGACAGCAGACGAGCCTTCTCAACCAAAAGTTTAACATTTTCAAACGCAGCAGTGGACCCCACAGTATAATGACTGTTGTACTTCACAGCATCATAAGTCTGCATAATTTCAAGATTTATTTCATAATCACCCCCATGAATCCTTAATCGTCCGTACATAGGATCATTCCAAACAAAGATGTTTAATTGCTCAAGCCTTGCTTTGAAAGTCGACAAGTCAACTGCGTTTAAAGTATAAACATATCAAAACTTGATAAAACTTGCACAACATAGTATCATATCAATAAGAAAACTATGCAAATTCTATTGGTACAAAAAATTTTGTTTAGAAAATTTGTCAGAGTCACGGTGTATAGTAGTATATACTAACCAAAAAAAAAAACGTTGGTATGGTACTAATGAATTGCATAGAGTTTGAGAATAGATTCATTCAGTATGAATTAGTTAAGAAATTACCATTAAACAAAGCCCGGGCTTGCTCAAAAGTCAGTGCCCCACTGTTGAGCGCAAGAATGTCTTCCTTTGTGAAGTGTTCCATCGAATAGTAAAAGAGAAGAGATCGAGGGTTTACCGAGGGCAAAGCGGTGTAAAGAGAATGCAGGGTATCTTACTTATAGGCATGGGTAAACCGGGTGGAATAGGGCCCGGGCCTGTTTATTTATTTATTTTTTATCCGACCCTTTGGGTAATATCTTGATGAGCAACTAATCCAAGACCATAAGGTGGACCTGAATCTGCAATCGTAACAAAAGGGTGCACGAGTGTTTTCACCCATTTGATGGGTGACTAACCGATGTGTGACGCCGGATGAGCTGCTTAGTGTTTTGGTGGTTGTTGGGTTTGACATTTTGTTTGTGTTTGTGTTTTTTGAGGTTTGAGTTGGATTATCCGGTGGTGGTGGATGGAGATGCAATGGAGTTTAGAGTTTTATACCACCTTCAACTTATGGCTAATATGGGTAGTACTTGGTCATAATTTTGCCCTTACAAAAATTGGATGATATAAAATGCAACTGTGTTTTGCAGCCAACCGTAGTTTTGGCCTGGCAAAAACCATCTGGCATAAAATGCAACCGTATTTTGCAACCGATTTGATAACTGAACCAGGGTACTAGATGTGGGATTTCAATAAGTGCCACAGTCCACAGACATAACTCTATGTGATGTATATCTAATTTGGATAGTACTAATTGGCTATTATGATTCAGTTACTCTATGATTCGTAATTATAAGAGCTTTGTATAAGTTGTGGTCATAAATGATGATTTCATAAGTGATATAACGTGTGTTTTATTTGACACCCATGATCTTTCAAGTTTGTTGTTTTACAGTGCAAAATGGAAGGATGGCTAATTGCAAGATTTACTCTGATTAGCAACCTCTACGATTGCAGCTGAGACATGAATTAATTTGGGCCAAGTTTGTCATGATGTTTTGTAAAGAATGATGTCGTTGAGGTGCTAAAGCGAAACTTAATAGGTTATTGGCCATAGCAAATACATCATCTTTTTTCACATGTTTACAAAAAAATAATGTCCAAGTTAAAGTTGAGATATAAGTGATAAATACTGAATAGACGGCGTTCTAAGTTCCCATGAGACCTGTACTCATAAATGATTCTCTTGTGGCTTTCATCATTGCAGCATCCAATTAATGGAGTTAAAATTTTATGATGAACACTTGATAGAAGATGAGCATGCACATGATATATATTTGGTAGTTTGCCACAGGTCTCATCGCACAGAGTTTCTAATTTCTTTAATTACTGCAGCAGCTTGACCTCAGCCTGAAACTTCGTCTCCTTTGAATAATGATTCAGAAAGCATCTTGTATACAATCAATATACCCATGGTAACAGTAACATCAAAGTTGTATGTGATATGAATATTAGTACTGCTTTAATTATAATTTCTAGCCATGTGCTTGTTACTGTTAGTGCACTATTATGTACATTAATTAAAGATAAGTTTAGAAAACTATATAAACTAAAGATCATATGAAATCTCACAGCTTGAAAAAGAAGAAATTCTCACCCCACATACTCATTTTTTGCGGGTTTCAAGCGTGTCGCTAATTTGCGAATGCATATGAGAGGTCATGGAGACGAGTATAAAACAGGAGCTGCATTAGCGAAACCGCATAAGGAAATGGGATGAGAACCAAAGCTTATCAAGCGATATTCATGCCCTTATCCTGGTTTCAAAAGGAATAAAGATCACAAGAAGTTCCAGCCATTGAAGACAATATTGTGTGTAAAGAATCATTATAAGAGAACTCATTGTGATAAAAGCTATACGTGTAGCCGTTGCAACACCAAGAAATTCCGTGTTATTGCAGATCTTAAAACACAAGAGAAGCATTGTGGAAGAGACCGATGGCTTTGTTCGTGTGGAACAACGTTTTCAAGAAAGGATAAGCTTTTTGGTCATATTTCTCTTTTACAAGGCCACACTCCCGCCATTCCATGGATGAACCAAAAGGAGGACCAGTTAGTGTACAGGAACAAGGGGATACTAACAATAATAACACTGAAGGGCCTAAAGATGTTGGATTCTTTGATTTCAATTTTAATTCTAACGGTGCGAGTGGATCTGGAGTTCAAATTGGTGGCGAGCCTAATGTTTGTGATTCACCAAGGATTGGGTTTCAAGAGTTCCCTCGATCTCTCTTTGACGAAGCAGACAGTTTGTCGTTTCTTTTTATCCTCAGGGTCTTACCTGTGGAAGAATGGAGGGGAGTCTAGCTCCAAGGATCTGTGACGATGACGAAAATTTGTAGCAAATTGGTAGTATGATTAGTTGTTTCTATGTTTTGACGTTGCATTTTAGTCTCCGTCTATTATAACTTTGTATTTCATATCTTGGATTAAATTGATGGTTTATTTATTTATTTTTTATATGCAAAAACATGTCACTCGATATGTTTCTTTTGCCACTTTGCGAGTTTGTGGTGAAAACTGGATATAAGAGTAGCAGAGATAGTTTCATACATGAGGTCGTTGTTTTCAGGAGTCTTAAACAATAGTCACTTGACTCGCTTCAGATCTCCTAGCCGTTCTAGATCATCAGAGAAAGCAATTGACTTGGATTTTCCTGATCTAATGTAGGTAAGAATAAACGGATTTTTGTAGACAAACCCCTTTTGAGGTTATATTTGGAAACTCAATTGTATGTCTCTTTAGGTTTGGTAAGGACGGCAGTCAACATGATATTGCTGTTAGAAGCGGATACTATGGTTTAGTGGTTAAAATCATCTCTTGTTCTTTCAATTTGGGTAGGTCGGGAATTTCATTGGCGTTGATAGTATTTTAGTTTCAGTAGTGGTTATCTGGGATTGTAGCCTGGTAGTGTTTCCAGGATTGCTATCTTTATTAAATCTGTTTTATAGTTGTGGTTCAGTGATAGGTATGGTAAGATGATAGTATTGATGAAGTTTGTGAGTTAATATATGGACCTGTTATATCTTGTTAACCTGTTTGAATGTATATGAAAAGGAAATGATACAGATAGAAACAAACAATGTATCCTCTTACTCATTGTTTTAATTATCATTCTAATGTACCATGTCAATTGTTGGCGTATGTGCCCGAAAGGCACATATCCTCCGGATATTATCTTGACCTTCGGCCCGTTTGACCCATCGGTCATGCTAACCGTCCGGACCTTGGACGAAGGTAGGCCGAAGTTCCAACCGGATTTTCAGGGATCTTGTCGGCCCACATGATCTGACAATTACCTACCAGGTATGGCATGGCACTGTGCGCTCAGAATTAAGGTAGTATAAATACCCTTATCTCATTTATGTTGCACAACTAACACACACATAGTATTCACCTACTTTTATCTATACCCATCATCATACCCTCCATACTTACTCTCACGCCGGAGTCGGTCTCGGGAATACACCCGAGGCGAGTCTGACGTGTGTTTTACCTGTGCAGCCGGAGAGATCTTGTGTTACGACTCATTCCAGAAGACTTTGCTGAGGTGGAACCCATACCGCAGGGTTTTACTTCAACAAATTGGCGCCATCCGTGGGACCCGTCATCCAGTATACTAACGAGTAGCAATGGTGGGCTCTCCTCCTCCTCCGTTGGATCAAACCCCTCCCTCCGGACCCGGAGGAAGCGGACTCAACGACGATGACAACCAGAACAACGACTCTCCTAATTTGCAGGAGATGATCCTCAGTCAAGTAGCATCGCTAACAGAACTAATCAAACAGCACAACGCTCTGGGAGGAAGCGTCTTGAAACCCATTCGGTTGGATTTCGGGGACGAAGGTGTTAAAGATAAAGGGAAGGAAAAGACGGGGAACAATGTAGATGATGACTTGTGCAAACCTTTTAAGGAAGTCGCTCGATCCCCTTTTACCCGTCGCATAGTGGAGTTCACCGGATCTAGTTATGCGATGCTGTTACACATGAGGATCTATGATGGTACAACCGACCCTACTGATCATCTCACCCGGTTTGCAGGGGCTGCGAACGGAGGTGAGTGGCCGATGCCAGTTTGGTGTCGGATGTTCCAACAAACCCTGGACGGGGCAGCGGGAGGATGGTTCGAACGTCTAGAACCCGGTAGCATCGACAGTTAGGATGAGCTGAGGGAGTAGTTCTCCAACAGATTTTCCATCCGAAGGAAAGGAGCGAAGGACCCGACAGAAATTACGAAGATTGTACGAAGGGCCCACGAATCCCTACCCGATTTCAAGGAAAGGTGGACAGATGAGGCCAGTTATATTAGCGGTGTCCCGGAGATAATGAAAATATCGGCCTTCATGGGTGCTCATAAATGTCCAACTCTGGCGAAAAAATTCTCTGACAAAGTGCCGAAAACTGTGACCGAAATGTTTACTCGGGTAGATGATTTCATTCGGTCAGAGGAAGCGTACAGGAATACGGAATTGCCAATGGGCGAGATTCACGATCATAACAAGAAGGGATACGGTGCCCCCAGGAGTGACAAAGTAGTCAAGGGAACCTTCGGAGACCGGATGCGAGGGGACCGCAGAAATGATTACAAACCAAGGGACACTCGTAGGGACCCATATCACCCTTATGTTCCTCCGAAAAACACCCATAACCGCAATGACTTATACCCTCATGACAACCGAAGGCATGAACCGTTATAACCGCCCCGGTCTAGGATCTTTGGTCAAGCCTCCGAGGGAAATCCTAGCTACCGAGCATCATCTGAACTTACCAAGGCCCCCTCCCACCGGTAGCAGGCCGAGGAAAGAGAATGCAGACAAATTCTGTGAGTACCATAAGGAGCGTGGTCATCTGACAAACGACTGCTATCAGTTGAAAAAGCAATTGGAGTTTGCCCTGGAATCGGGTAAGTTAGATCACCTTTTGAAAGATGTCCGAAAACGTGAGGGTGGAAATGGAGGGGATCCTCCCCGAAGAAATGACAGAGGGAAGGGCAAGGTGATAAACATGATTAGAAGTTCGATGGGGGAAAGGAAGAAGAGATATGAAGAGCCGGAAGAAGAATGGATGAATGTTCCGATAGTTTTCCCCCCTATTCGGACATACGACCTGTCAGAAGAATCCTTGATAGTGGAGGGCAACATCGCAGGGTATTTGGTTCGGAGGATATATGTAGACGAGGGATCATCCGTGAACGTTATGTATGAGCATTGCTTTCGTAATCTTAGCTCATCTATAAGACCAGGTCTTCAGAAAACAACCACATCCTTAATTGGTTTTTCCGGTGAAACCAGTAAGCCGCTAGGAAAGATTGAGCTGGAGGTACGTTTCGGAGATCATGGTCTAACCCGGAGGACTAAGATGAACTTCTGTGTGGTACAATCGCCGTCTCCCTACAATGTGATTCTGGGAAGAACAGGAATCAAGGAACTTAGGGCAGTACCATCCACAATCCACTCTATGGTCAAATTCCCCACGCCCAACGGAGTTGCAACCTTGAGATCACGTCCTCCAACCGTTCTGGAATGTAGAAGGTTAGAAGAACGACAGACTGAATACAGACCAAGGGAACAGAAACCCCAAGAAGAGGAAGTACGAGAAATGAGTATTACAGAGGAAGTACTAGTAAATCCCTCCTACCCGGATCAATTGATCACAATAGGGACGGGATTCTCGAAAGAATGCCGGAGATATGTGATAGAATTGCTGAGGAAAAACCAAGATGTGTTCGCTTGGCAACCGTCCAATATGACCGGAGTGCCAAGACGAATAATAAGACACCACCTGAACGTGAAAGTGTCAGACACTCCGGTGGCACAAAAAAGACGAAGTCTCTCAGCAGAAAAAAATCAAGTGGTACTCAAGGAGGTAGCAGAATGGCTGCAAGCCAGAATAGTTCGGCCAGTGAAATATCCCACGTGGATCTCTAACCCGGTGTTGGTGAAGAAGTGCGACGGCAGCTGGAGAATGTGCATCGATTTTAAAAACTTAAACTCGTCGTGTCCTAAAGACTACTACCCACTGCCGGAAATTGACTGGAAGATTCAATCGGTCGTTGGGTATAAGTACAAATGTTTTCTCGACGCGTACAAAGGGTACCATCAGGTTCAAATGGCAGAAGAAGACGAGGAGAAAACCGCATTCTACACGGAGCAGGGAACCTATTGTTACACGAAAATGCCTTTCGGCCTAAAAAATGCCGGAGCGACTTACCAACGCTTGGTTGATTTGGCATTCCGATCGCAAATAGGACGAAATTTGGAGGCTTACGTTGACGATATGGTGATCAAAAGTAAGGACGAAAAAGAAATGCTGTCAGACATAGCCGAAACCTTTCATAACCTGAAAAGAATTAACATGAAGCTTAATCCGAAGAAGTGTTCCTTTGGAGTAGAGGAAGGAAAATTTTTAGGATATATGGTAACGTCCGAAGGAATCCGGGCGAACCCAAAAAAGACGAAGGTAATAGCTGAAATGAAATCACCCTCGACGCTCAAGGAGATGCAGAGCCTGAGCGGAAAGCTAGCGGCACTAAACAAATTTTTAGCACGGTCAGCAGAAAGGTCACTCCCATTCTTCGAAACACTAAAAAATATCACCAAAGAAAACAAAGAACAATACCGCTGGACCAGCGACGCTGAGAAGGCATTCCAATCCCTTAAAAAAGTTATACTGGAACTCCCATTCCTGGCCACCCCAATGCCAAAAGAAGTCCTATACGTGTACTTGGCAGCGGCCAAAGATGCTATAAGCGTTGTGCTTCTAACGGAGAGGAAAGGAAGGCAACTCCCGGTACATTATGTCAGCCGTACGCTACAAGAGGCCGAAAGAAATTACCCCCCTATCGAGAAGTTGGCATTATCATTACTACATGCGTCCCGAAGATTGAGGAGATACTTCGAAGCTCATCCCATCAGAGTTATAACGGATCAACCGATAAAACAAATCCTGAACAAAGCTGAAGCATCAGGAAGACTGACCAAGTATTCCGTGGAACTAGGAGCATATGACATAACGTACATTCCCAGAAGTGCTATAAAAGGCCAAGTTCTTGCAGATTTCATCTCTGAAGTTCCGGTGGGATCCGAAGGTTTGAAGGAAGAAGTTAATACTGTGTCGGAGCCCGGAGAGTGAGTGTTGTTTACAGACGGGGCGTCTAGCAAGAAGGGTGCTGGTGCTGGTTTGGTACTAATAGGCCCTTCTTAGGAAGAACATACTTATGCCCTTCGGCTCAAGTTCGAAAGCACTAATAACGAGGCTGAGTACGAAGCTCTCTTGGCCGGGTTACGCATAGCCCGTACGATGGGAGTAGAAAGGATAGATGTAAGAGTGGATTCAAAGCTGGTGGCTAGTCAGATTAACGGAGAATTCACGGCTACCAAAGATAGCATGATTCGGTATTTGGCAAAAACAAAAGAGTATGTAAAAACCTTCAAAAAGTTTAAAATCTGGAACATACCTCGTGCTCAGAACCAAAAAGCAGATGTACTGAGCAAGTTAGCATCCATGGCCTTCAATCACTTAACCAAGGAAATACTGGTGGAGGTGTTGGAAAAACCTTCGACCGAAGAAAAAGGTGTGAAAGCCATCGTCGAGGAGGAAGAAGATAATTGGATGACACCAATCATCCGATGCTTGGAGGAAGGTATTTGGCCGGAGGACCCAACGGAAGCAAGAAGTCTCCGAATGAAAATTCCTCGGTATGTTATGGAAAATGGGGTCCTATTCAAAAAGTCGTACTTAAGCCCCATGCTACGGTGTGTGGGACCCTTATAGGCCAACTATATCATTAGGGAAGTTCAAGAAGGATCTTGTGGAATGCACTCCGGACCAAGATCTGTGGTAGCAAAACTCATGAGGCAGGGGTATTATTGGCCGACAATGCACAAGGATGCCAGAGAAGAAATTGACAAATGTGATTCATGCCAGATACACTCCCCGGTACCTAAACTGCCCAAGACCATCATGACCTCCATCATGGCCCCGTGGCCCTTTTACCAATGGGGAATGGATGTGTTGGGACCGTTACCGGAAGCACCGGGGAAAGTAAAATTTGTCATAGTGGCTGTGGACTACTTCACCAAGTGGATAGAAGCAAAGCCGTTGGCTAGAACCACCGGGAAGGAAGTCAAAAAATTTGTGTGGGACAACATTGTCTGCCGCTTCGGATTGCCGGGGGTTATAGTCACAGATAATGGGACAAACTTTGTAAATGACCCCTTCAAGGGCTGGTGTGAGAAGTTAAAAATCAAACAGATAAACACAGCCGTGGCGCATCCGCAGGCTAATGGTCTGGTAGAAAGGGCGAATGGTAGCCTTATGCACGGTATAAAGACTAGGCTAGGCCGAGAAAGAGCAGGATGGGTGGACGAGCTACCGAATGTTCTATGGGCATTCAGGACATCGTTGAAAACCAGCAATGGAGAAACACCGTTCAGTTTAACATACGGCAGCGAAGCAGTCATCCCGGCAGAAATCCGGATGCCTACTCATCGGACTATGATGTTTGATCCAGAACTTAATGAAGAAGAGCAACGCCTCAACCTAGATTTATTACAAGAACGAAGGGAAATGGCAGCAATAAGGGAGGCAAAGTATAAGACAAAAGTGGAGCAATACTATAACCGGAGGGTCAGGCCGGTCACGTTCAAAGTGGGAGACTTCGTCTACCGGAAGAACGAAGCAAGCCGTGTCGAAAATCAGGGAAAGTTAGGCCCAAACTGGGAAGGACCGTACCAAATAATAGGGGCTTATGACAACGGCTCCTACAAACTCCAAACTATTGAAGAAAAAGAAGTTCCTCGTACTTGGCACGCCATTAACCTTCGTCTTTGCTTCCGTTAATATTGTTGTTGCTTATGTATAATGATTAATGACAAGTAAAGCTTCGTACTAAAAAGAAGCAAGTTTTCACCAATTCTCATGTTTTAAGTTATGTATAAAACGGATCGTGCATAACACTCCGTCCTCATACGGATCGTGACTAACACTCCGTCTAAATAAAACGGATCGTGCATAACACTCCGTCCTCGAACGGATCGTGACTAACACTCCGTCCAAATTAACAGATCGTGCATAACACTCCGTCCTCGTACGGATCGTGACTAACACTCCGTCCAAATAAAACGGATCGTGCATAACACTCCGTCCTCGAACGGATCGTGACTAACACTCCGTCCAAATTAACGGATCGTGCATAACACTCCGTCCTCGTACGGATCGTGACTAACACTCCGTCCAAATAAAACGGATCGTGACTAACACTCCGTCCAAATTAACGGATCGTGCATAACACTCCGTCCTCGTACGGATCGTGACTAACACTCCGTCCAAATTAACAGATCGTGCATAACACTCCGTCCTCGTACGGATCGTGACTAACACTCCGTCCAAATAAAACGGATCGTGACTAACACTCCGTCCAAATTAACGGATCGTGCATAACACTCCGTCCTCGTACGGATCGTGACTAACACTCCGTCCAAATAAAACGGATCGTTACTAACACTCCGTCCAATAAAACGGCTCGTGCATAACACTCCGTCCTCGTACGGATCGTGACTAACACTCCATCCAAATAAACCGATAGTAGCTAACGCTTCGTCTAAACATGGCTCGGGTATAACACTTCGTTCAATAAACGGATAGTGCATCCCACATAATAAAGTGATCAACTTTTGTGGAAGATAAAAATAAATACAAGTGTAAAAAGAGAATTCATAGACATAATATTTACCTCCGGACATCCGGGGAAAATTTCATAGATAAAGACCAACGGTCACGATTACAAAAAAGATTCATAAAGAGACACATTGTTACATCAGCCTATGCTACATCTTTGCCAACCCCTGAGCCGGGGAGAGTGGAGGGCTTATCCTGAGGTTTCAAATTCCCCTCTTTCGGTTGATTAACT
>JARVZY010009334.1:0-26998 GCA_030686995.1 Artemisia argyi
TATTAATGGAGCATAGCGAAGTCTACATGATGCAATCATGATTGTTAGAAGGGCCATGACGAATTGATATTTGGTTGTGTCTTAAGTAATACTCATGGTTGTTGCAGGTTGTTATCGGACCAGCAACGGTTCGTGGGATTCAAGCTGGAGCCTTCAAGATTGGTGACACAGCTAGATTCAAGCAACGGTTCCTATATGTCTTTCCTTATATTCAGATATAGGGAGCCAAATGCGAGATGGTCTGAGAAGCAATATGGTAAACATATAAATTACTATTTTTTGTTATCAATAAAATTAATGATTATATTCTTTCCTCTTCTGTTTTTGGTAATTAAACTTATGTCAAGTTGTAATAAATTTCATGGATATATTTCAAAATCTGCGTGCAATCCTCATTTCAGGCCGCTTTTGACGTGGAGATTTTCCTGTTGCAATATTTTACAGAAAAAGTTGGTCACCAGGTTCATTCGCTTATTTTAACTAAAAAGTTATATTCACAGATTGAGGACCTGTTCCAAGCTCTTTTAAGGATATGTTACTCTTACATGGTTGTTGTTACTTCAGTTTTGATGACCACACGAGGAACTTGAAAACTGGGTGTTAGTTTTTTTTTAATTCTTCTACAGGTCCTGATTTCGATTACTCTCCAAATCCACATAGTTAAGTATCGTATCTAAATTAACTCATTAACTGCTCTTCTAATTGTCTTTTCGAGTTTGGCTCTTAAAAAATTCTCGATGACCCAAATGAAAAACTTTAGGTTGGAGTGAGAGCCCTTCTGCCAATAGGATCAATACCGAACCACAGTACCGGTCGAGGAGTGTAGTTCCTAAGAAAGAAACACCCTCAAGACCAGTAATGCAGTTCGGTTCTTAAATTTATTTTGACCAAAAGGCATAAAAAAACAAAACCTTTTGCCTTTATTATATAGATACATAGTCTTAACGTGGTAATCATAATTTTCTCTGAACGAATACTAATTTTCATCTTAAAAGTGAAGGCAAAAAAGAAGTCGAGAGTCGCCTAAAAGAGGTAAGGAATATAAAACAACCAAAAAAGTTGTTTTATAAGAAAAGGCCTAAGAGATGTTTAGAGAAGCACAACCACATGTTAGTCAGGTTGACTTAAAACACTATTATTGGAAATATACTTTGGGTCATTTTCAATCTATTTGATTTACAGGTGACCTGATATCGATGGAACACAACATAAATACATCATATATTAACTTAATTGGTTGAAACTGTTGCATTTAATGCGGTCAATGTAATTGAAGTATGAAAAAGCAAGAGGAAATGGGTCAAAAGTGACCCAAAGTATAACATTTCTTATGTGAACCACTTATGTTAGTGGTCTTTCGCTGATAGAAATCATACCTTTGAGAAAGACCACACAACAATTAAAACAAACATATATTTTGGATGAGGTAAACCATGCATATTCATGGCTTGAAATCCCTTTTTTTAGGAGTAAATGCCTAAATATATAAAGAAGTTCTTAAAGTGACATTTTGAAACATTTATGAGTTATTTTGCATAAACAACATTGACATACTGGTTTTGTCATGTTCATGTTGTGATGTTAGAAATTCTTTTTCCTGTACATGTTAAGCTTAAGGTAACTATGGTTAGAGTCATTTGGGTGATTGAGACGTAAAGAAAGAGATAATAAAAGAACATTATATGTCTGACAACCTTCTGTGCCCCATCTGTTAGCATTGTATGTTAAATGAAAAGCTTTGTGTCTGATAATCTACTGTGATAATCACTTTCCCCTGTGTCAGTTTGTTTGCTATTGGTTAAAAGTTATAGACATTTGCTTTTATTTACAGGTGACAGAGACGCTTTCAAAATAGTCAAAGCAATGTTAAAAGTTAAGATTAGGCCCAAGCCGAGCCCTATTGCAGAAAACTGTAGATGCCAAATTGCGATAAACTCCAAATTGCGGGTTTGTCCAAGCAAGGTAAATGTTTGCACTCTTTACCGAGTATAAAAATATAAGCTTTCACATATTTTTTTTGGATTATGCTAAATTGCGATATTTGTTTATACAACAAGCTTCCTCTTTCTATTGTATTAGTTAAAAGTTGGGGACGAACCTTGGGACATGATGAACAAATTTGATGATAATATTCCTCAACGGGTAAAACAGTAATTACTTAACTAAGTGTAGTAATTCTCTACTTTTGCTCTTTTCTCCAATATAATTACTTAACCAGTTTGCTAAGTTATGCCAATAGTAGGCCACCATACTGTTCGACGAGTTCTATTCAAATTATAGTTTTATGCCTGCATATACATATACAAAAGCTTTTTTTCTTCTTAATTTTGCACCCAATTAATATATAAACTTTCTGTCTCTAAATATTCACTCTCTTTTTTTTAGAGTTCCAAACAAATTCTTGTGTGTGTGATTTATTCGTCATCTATTTTGTTTAAGGGTGAAGACATTTTGTTCTTGGTGTAAAAGTAAGCGCACCTTATTACCAGTTTTGTAACTTTGGTGTTTAACAAAAAATTAGAATAGCACATCAAGAATCCTAGATGAGTAGATATTGTTCGTATGTGAGTGTTGGTTGTGTGCGACGGATGGTCGTGTAGAACACCTTCATGTTTTTGGACGATGCATATAAGATTTTTGTAAAATTTAACCCATAAAATAAGTTTAATCTGTAAGTCATAGTGGTCTATATGAGATATGAATTGGCGCTGATGAGAATTAGGTTTTTGGTCATTGTAGTACCCATTATAGCAAGGTTAATAAAATTTGACGACTTACTGTGGACTTTAACAAGGAAGAAAAACATAAGCTAGCCATGTACCATTAATTTCCTTGGTTTTTTACATTTGTGTGTTTTCATTATAGAAATCTCTTTACACGGTTTAAGATCTTTACCTTTTATCTTGGCTTGGTTATGAAAATGAAAAGAATCCACCATTTAAACTAATCGTAATAACTTGCGATAGTTCTTTTTGAGGTAATGAAAGTTCCACATGTTCAAGCTTGAAGTATTTTGTTTATGAGTTGTTTATAAGTTGCAGTTGCACGGGTCATAACACAAGTTGTCTGTTATGTTTACACAGATGGATATGTCGAACAATGTTTTCACTATCAATCGAGGCAACCAAAAACCGGTTAACCATCATTGCCAAAATGAAAGTCAATGAAGAAACAAGGGTAAAGTTCGTGTCTACACATTTTCAATTTCAAACTTCAATTACTTACGTCATTTTTTATACTTTTTATGAAGACATGTCATTTCTTTTTTCCTTTGAATAGCAAGTCGGGGACAACGTCGATATTGATACTCATGAGATAACATTCATTTATAAACCTTTTCAGTTTCTCTTCTCAACAAACGATTCTGATATTCGTATATTTGTATGAAGGCCTAATATTGTTTCTCTTCTTTAAATAGGACCATGATCGCAACAATATCTATTTGGTGCTTGATGAGGTGAATCACACATCTAGGAAAAGGAAAATGGATGCAAATTTGATGACATTGCGATGTTATTGAAATTGAAATATCGGATGGTTAGAGCATTTTTTTGACAGGATGATGATACTCTTAATGATGCTCCAGATGGAAATACAGAATTACAAATAATGTATGTGCTATTACTCCAAAATCAAATAGGACTTAATATGTCTCTTATGGATTTTTTATTTGTATTTATATGAAGGATACAGAGGTGGATGATGTTTTGTTAATGATCAATATCAAAAGGAAAAAAGAAACCAAGTTTCTACTGTGTTGATGTATGCTTTTTTATGTAGTTGTTTATAGGAATATAAGAGTACATGAATGCAACCTATGGAATGATAGTTTAGAAAATAATGAGTTGTTTGGTTACTGAACTGCTAGGGCTATTGATGCTTTCACAGCCAACATTGAGATTTTTTCAGTATCACATGCTCACTCCATAATTCATACGATCCTTAGTCTAATTGACATGAACCAATATTGAATAATGGCGCTCTAAATTAGTCCATGATAGCTACTATTGTTACAGAGGTAGTACCTATTATTTTTTTTCGATGCCAGGTTGACCAAATGAGAGTGTATAACATACATTTTCTTGTGAAGATGATGATGCATGGACGTTTATTATATTAATAGTTACATACACAATTGTTTATAGATTCTCAGTTACAGTTATTACTTTATTCACACACTCAACTTCTTAATGAATCATTTCTTCTAAAAACCCGTCAATTTGACGGGTCTATAAGCTAGTTAATTATAAAAGTATGATGATATATTAAATTAATTTTTTATTCAATATTTTGATTAAAATAATTTATTAAATAAAATATTATTTTTTCTTTTATCCAATTTTCTTTTATTTCTAAACAAAATCCGTATCCGATTCTAAACCTTTTTACAAACTAAACGGGCCTAAATGAATCATTTAATCCATGTTTCATTAATCCAAGCAAGACAATCATGATTAAAGAACATCTTAACACTACTACAAAAAAGGGCTTTTAGACCGATTATTCAACTGGTCTAGATTAGTAGAGGTCCAAAACATAAAAGTCATATAGACTGGTTGGAGTACCGGTCTAAAAGATTATTATTGCGACCGGTTGTTATCAATATAATGGGTCTATATGTGAATTTTATAATAATAATAATAATAATAATAATAATAATAATAATAATAATAATAATAAAATAAAAAAAAATTCCAAACAACAGACTAATATACAGATTCAGTAAGCAATCTGAGTCAGCCCTCACAATAAGCATTTTTCTAATTGAAAATGCTTATAAAAAGGGTTGCTTGGATTGGTTATTGAAACTGCGTATAAAAGGTTGTTTGGGATTACTTATTGAATCCTATATTTACACTCGAGAATAGGCAAATGCAAAGAAGCATATATACAGTATCGTTAATGAATTACAAACCAAACAGAGAAACATTCATAAGAATTACAAATCAAATACTAAGAAACAGGTACATTACGCAACCACATATTGCAGCATCCCTTTCAACCAATATGCCAAACAATAACTGTATATCAACAACTCCAAACAACACCTGTCACTTTCAGTTGCTAAGCTGCAAACTTTCAAAACGCTACGCTACACAATCACGGTCACAACACTAATCGACGTGTTTGATAAAACCACCACAGAATCATAGCACTATGTCCTTTTATAATGTGATCGTAGCTGGTGTTACACTTTCTTAACTATAAATTTCATTACAGTTGTGCTATTCTTTTTTATGTACGTATTTTACATCGACATGTGATTTTAACAATCAATGTTATTTATCAAGCATAGAGTACTTCTGTAAAAATACTGTTAATACTGTTAAAAAGAGCGGGTGGGACTTGGAACTAGTTCAGGATAATAAGATAGTTATTGAAATTTTATCCACAAAAAAAAAAAAAAAAAAAAAAAAAAAAAAAAAAAAAAACTTCATTAACACATAATTATTGAAATTTTATCATATGAGTGCTACTAACATTCAGCCAGGATGGATCCAATGGACATGCCCATGATCCAAACTACAACTAAGATACAACTGAAATTCATACTACCTGATCATTAAAGCAGCTTAGCACTTCACATTTTCACTAGCAAAGACTACATTTCCTATAACAATATTTATGTTATAAGTCAATCCAAAGCAGAGAGACATACAACACAATATTAATAGGCCTCATCTATTGCTAAAGCTCACATGCATAGACTACATTTCCTATATGAAGGCAGCTAAACAATCAATCTGTAGCACCCCTCACAGAAAGATTATAAAGCCATCATCCATAGAAGGCATCATCATCTACAAAAGAGCTTGTTACTTAAGCCTAAGAGTTACATTTCCTTAATGAAAGCATACTTTAACGAGAATGAATAACTAGTAAGATGAATTATTTATTGACATCTTATTCCTTATTATCATCAACTCCACTTGGACTGTTGAAACACCAGGGCGTTTGCTTCAATCATTATCAAGAAAGGTCCATATGAAGATCCTTACATCATTGCTGCCAATACTACAAGGATACAGTAACATGATTGCCTTCATCTATCTTATAGAAGCTATTCTTGCTTGTGATTGAAACACATCCTGAAACATAAAAACCTCCAATTAGTAAGGAATATATTAGAGGTGATCGCTTAGACAACTCAGAATCTATAAGGGAATGGAGAATATGACTCATTGTCTATTTCTCCCTACACTAATTAAGGGTGTGTTTAGTTGTTAGAAAATGAGAAGTTTCTCAGAAAATCTTTCTAGCTAAGAAACACACATAAAACATAAAACGTGTTCAAAATGAGTATTTTCTGAAATTTCTCTACTGAAAACAGAAAACCAGTTTTCAGCTATTATAGAACTTGAATTTAGAGTTCTCCGGTTTTCAAAAGGTTCCCTGGAGAAAGAAGAGTTACTCCGTTCTCAATAAAACAAAGAAAAAGAAATTAAGAAAACTTCTCTACAATTAAACATATGTTGTAAGTAATACAATCTCCCATTCTCTCTTTGTTATGTAAATAAAACCTACATGTCTTAAACTGAAAAATGAATTCCTAATTGAACAAAGATGTCTCAGTTTTATAAGTTTTTCGTGTTATATACTCCGTAATAACTAAAACTCCACCAATCAAATCTGTAACAACTCGCAAGATCATACCAAATAAAGCATACTGCCAAGAAAAAGGAATTTATAAACACTAAACCAAATTGAACAGTTGGATTACAGAGACATCAATTGCAGCCTTGCTGGACAGTATACCTTAGCTGGTTTCATTGAAGTTATAAAATTTCAGTTTGTTGGTACTTTGGATTTTGGATGGAAACCCTTTTATCGGTTTGGATATTTATTTTTCTAACAAATAAGAGTCATGAACCAAAAAAGAAGCATTACCAAAACATAATGTTAAATGACAGGAGAAAGGGGAAACAGGGAAGGGGGTGACTAGATAGGAAATCCCAGTTTCATTGACTTTACTTTACAGCAACCAGTTTACCAAAAATTATCAAACGATAGCTGCTGATATGAAAGAAAAAGTTGAGAAAGAACTACAAACCTGCAGAAACCGCTGAACAAGAGTCTTAACGTCATGGGTTTGTGACATCGCGGGTCGCCATAAAACTTTAATAGATTCCTTTGAGTCATATTGAATCATAAATGTCTTTACATTTTTGTGTGCCTCATCCCAAAATTCTGAACAGTCTGTTGCCTCTTTTGTTGTTTGCACAGGATTTACTGTACTCATCCTAGGAACTAGTGCAACTCCAAACCCAATCTCTTCAATTATACCATCTAAGAAAAACAAGATCTTATTACAATCTGGATTCCACCATTCGGTGTGCCTCAATGCAGCAAACGAAACATAGCCTACATGTGTTGCAAGATCAAAATGACTTTCTGCTGGTTTGAGTGTTTCAATGACTTTCTCCTGCCAAGGAATAGATTGAGAATTCTTGCTGATTTCCTGGTTAATAGTCATTGTAATTCTTGAATTGTAACTGTCACAAACAGTGCATATTAAGAACCCACAAAAGGCGTTGCACCAATTTTGTGGAAGCTGCAATGTTAATCTCTTGCCCCTCACGAGTGAAGGTACAAAACCCTTCCGAAAGTCAAAGTCTGGAAGGGAGAGACTGAGAAAGTAATTTTCAATCGCATTTCCCTGCCATGAAAAAAAAAAAAAAAAAAAAAAAAAAAACATGGGAGTATTTTTTTTGATTAATATTATTTTCATGTTTGGGGTTGACATATATAGAAATCCAAAAGGTAGAGGCAAACCTGATGCATGTAATATAGTATTTCACGACCAACTACATCTTGGTTTTCGCTGTTCAATAGTGAGACTTTCCACAACCATTTACATTTTGAAATATCTCCAACACTTTTAAGCGAGTAACAATTTTCTGCTATGAGAACAGCAATACTTGATGGGAGCTCTGACATTTCTGCCAGGCTTTTGCAGTTTGACACATTGAGCAATTTAAGCACAGGAAGTAGCAAGAGGCTAAAGTTCAATCTTGAAAACTCGTTCCCTCTTAGATCTAGTTCTTGTAAGCTGGGTAACCCCCAAAAAAAACCAGCCATGTGTTCATCTCCGAGATTGCCGTTACTGAGATCCAATCTTCTTAAGGTTTTGAGAGGTAAAGAATGATCTATTAAACCAGGGTATACATATACATCAATAAGTTGCTCTGGTAATTTCTTAAGCTTTGTGTCGCACGAATGATCGTCGAAGTAACTCAAATCCACATAAACAAGGTTGGGACAATCTTTTCCAATGGACGAGGGTACAACCTCTATCCCACTACCTTTCAAAAGAAGATATTCCAAGCTATCCATGGTGTTTTGGACCTCCGGAAACCTATCAAGTTTACGACAATCTGAGAGAACAAGAGTCTTGACTTTTTTGAGCTGGATAATTGGTGGCAACATCTTAAGACTACAACAGGCTCCCAAATTCAAGTAAACAAGATTTTTTGAATGTCCAAGTGATGGATGAATATTTTCTAAGCTTCCACAACCCCAGAGCACCAATTTTTCAATATTTGGGAGTCCATCAAAATCTGGAGTCATGATGAGATTCATCGAAAAACTAAGGTCGATCACTTTCAAACTAGGTAGATGCTGTTGTATACAAATACACACAGCGTCAGAATTTAGCAAACATGTTCATCTATATCATAGAGTTGACAGGAAATTAGGATGCCTATATATGTAAATTTAATTACAGAAAAGTAGGTATTAAGATATCCAAGGTTCACATGTATATTTCCTGCCCATAAACAGTGTTTATATATGAGACAATACTGAGTTCTAACAAATTCCAAATTGTTATTAAATCTCTGTTAGGCTAAATGCTATATAACTACCTAGAAACAATTAAGCAATGAAACACGAATAGAAAGATTTAAAGTGGTTCAGCCAAATATATAAGAAGATCGACCTGTGCGCGTCCATGGGCAGGAAGGTACTCTAATTATCCGTATTATGAATAAACGAAAAAATTAGACTGGTTGCGACCCTAGCTAGAATATTAATACCCCTTAACTCTACGAGTTTGTATCTAACTCGTATACCTTATTGGGCAGGACCCTAAACAAGATATCATTTGATAAAACAGGTCCATACCGCGGGTCTTCTTTAAATTTTCCAGGTTGGGTCCATAATAGGCTTCCTACTGTTTCATGTTACATTCCTAACAGTTGCTTACTCCCCCAATAACCAATCACATAAACCATAGTTATGTGCTCAGAATTCTATTATTACATCAGCATTTACTTTCTAAATTGGGAATTATTATTCACATTCTCTTTGCTTTCATTTGTGAATTAGACCAAAAAAGAAATAGGAAAAAAAGGAGTACCTTATAACCTTTCCAAAGTTGTTTCTGCATGCCAAATTTCAATATTAGACAACAAAGCTTTGTTGGTTGAAAATTTATTGGCATTGAATTTGCAGGAAAATAATCCCACGAAATCAACCGGAGTTTCTTCATGTTTGCAACAACCTGAGGAAGATACTTTGGAGAACCATCCTTAAAGCATTTAATTTGTATTACTTCAATCTCATTATTTTCCTACAACGAAAGGAACAGAGCGGTGTCAGTTTTTATTTAAACTGCTTCTTTATTGGTATGACATAGATGTTGCAAAGCTAGTTTAGACATTACCTTCATTGTGCCCATATCACATATGTCTATAACATCTTTGTTTTGCCAAACCCTACTATGTTTCTCAGGATTGTTAGGATGTTCCACTCTAACAATGTGGCGTCCCATTTCTTGCACCAAATCATGCATATCAAAAGTTCCATGTGAAACAGTTATGAGAGCCTTTTGAATCAAAACCTTTACCCCTATAACAGAGTGATAACCACAAGCATCAAGTATCTCCATTGTCTTATCTTTACTTTCTCCCCTAAAGAAACATGCAATATCCAAGAATAACTCTTTCTCCTGTGATTTAAGTCCATCATAGCTAATTTTGAGCTTTTCCACAATTTCAAGTTCTGGAATAGCTTCTAGTCTAGCCAAGGCACAAATCCACTCACTAGTGTCTTTATCACATAGAAAAGTGCCCAAAATTATAAGTGCTAATGGAAGTCCACCAACTCTAGAAATCACATTTAATGTTAGTGTTTCATAACCTTCTAGAGGTCTACGTGCCCCAAATGCGTGCTTACTAAAGAGCTCAATAGCCTCCTCATGATTTAACAAACTGAGACGGTATATTGCATTCACTCTGTGTGCATTTAGCAAATGTTCATCTCTAGTTGTAATTATTATCCGACTCCCCTTACCAAACCAATCATGTGATCCAGCCAATGCCCTTAGGTGGTCAATGTGATCAACATCATCAAGGACAATTAGGACACATTTATTGCATAACCTACTTCTTATCATGCATTTTCCTTCTTCAATGCTCCTTACCTCCAATTTTTTTGAATTCAAGAGATGTGACAGAATAGTTTCTTGCAATCTTTTCAAACCATACTTGGTTGATTCCTCGCGAACATTTTCTAAAAAGCAGCAACTGTCAAAGTGATGACATATTTCCTTATAGATAGAAAATGCAAGAGTAGACTTTCCCCCACCCCCAATTCCCCATATCCCAACCATTCGAACACCACCTAACCCAACTTGTAACCGTGATTTTAAATCTTGAATGCGAGGCTCTATTCCAATTAGATCTGTGTTAGCACTTGACATTAAGGGAACCAACTTCAGTGAGATTGTGTCAACAATTTCCTTGATGCACTTTGATTCATGCCTGCACATTGCATACATAGGAAAATGAGCTCATGTACACACAAAAACATAAGCCATGAAGTACTTAACCCTTGATTAAGATACCTAAAAGGGTATAACTTAAAACTTAATCTGAAAGTTAGCAACTCGTAACATCAATACACTCTCCACATCTAATTGATGTCTTCAAATTTTCAATTGTTATAAAAAAGATTTATAACGTTACAAGTTATTCTGTCGACATTATATGTTCTCTCATTAAAATGGTACAAATAAACAAGTTTAGGCATCTTTTATATAATAAAATAAAACCTCTAGTGGGGACTTTTTCATTTCAAAAATATCAAATCATACTTTATTAAGTAATAGCTGAATTATTATTATTATTGTTTTAACAGATGTTAAATAAATAAAGCCTATTTATTTCCTAATTTGGCAAAAGGTTTAATAAATACGTTTATTATAAAAGATGTTTGAAAAAAATCTAACAAACACATGTACTAGAGCATTATTTAGAAATAGTTTTGGACCCATATGTAAATTATAAAGAAAAAAGCGGAATGAAAGTTACCACAGTATCCTCTCTCACTTTCATTAACACAAGAAAAACCAAGTGAATGAAACTACAATCGACTCATACTTGATACAAAACTAAACACAGGAAGAATCTTTGGTGGCTTGCCGGATTCAACCCTAAGACGACATCCGCATACACATCAATTTTATAAGTTGGTCAATCAATTTATGGAACCTTATGATTATTTGTTTAGTTGTTCCTGCAGAACCTGCAAACCCCTCGGGCCTCGACATTGTTTGATGTCAAGAATTGGGAGACATGACTTGCTTTCTTATCCGAATACGAGAACTGTCATCACAAGTATATATATGAATCATATATGAGTCACTAATTTTCCTTTATTTAATCATATTGATTGCATTGGTTTAAAAAACAAAAGAAGCTAAAAGTAGTGGAACATGAATACATGATTATAAATAAGTTGCTTGAATCATTTTTTTTTGAACTTTGGTTTATCAGACTTTACAAAGAAGCTAAAACTGAATACAACGCTAACTTAAAACACTCACAAACCTGAAGGATCATCTTACTTTCCCATTCCTTCTCTGTCTCTTACATAAACAAATGATGAGTTCAAAATATCTTTAGTGTTGTCATCACTTATTCAAATATATATGTATCATGCTACTTATAGTTTTTGTTGTGACGGACAGGTTGATGTGTATAACCCAAATCATATGCATGTTAAGGATGGCAGGCCTAAAAGGAGGTTGCCATTAAAACCAATATTGTTTAATAATAGTCTATTTTTTGAAAGAAACTTATTTAAAATTATATCCTTTGGCTTTTTTGCTCAATTTTCATTCTTCAGTTTCATCTCTTTACATGAATGCGTGATATGCTTAACATCAACGGCAACATTTGTACATGATTTTAAGGCTATAATATTTTTAAGCTTTATTTTCTTTTCGAAGATGATGCCGTGTAAATGAAGTCAAATGGTAGCCCAAAAACTGGTTTAGGAGTGGCTTTTCAACGGGTTCGAACACTTGCAAAAGCTTGAATTTTTAAAAATTTAGCCTCTTCCGTCACTGATGAAACTTCACATGAAAGAGGATGATGAAGAATAAATGGAGATCGTTGATAAAGTCATTTAAAGGGGTTCTTTGACATTATAGTTTGATGGAACATATCTCATACTCGTATAGTTTCATGGTTCCTTTGTAGTTCTAAAAGTGAATAGATGAATAATAAACTTATAACTTCACACTCTTAGTTACAGTATAATATTAGTTTCAAACATGGTTATTATATAATTATTAGGTTATATATTAGTTTCAAACATAGTTATAATATAATTATTAGTTCTACTTTTAACGTATACTATTGCATTCACAAATTTTACCAAATTATCTATGAATATTGATAATTTACCCAAAATAAATAAATAAATAAATAAATAAAAATAAAAAATTTAAATTATTTGTATTTAAAAAAAATAAAAATACATTATTAAAAAAATAAAAAATAAAAACCCGCGCGTGCGCGGGTAGTATAACCAGTAAGTACTAAAGAGTAAACACATAAAACCCAAAAAGGGGGTTAGCCTAGAAAGAATTAAAGAATTACTAGCCAGTATAAAAACAATTTAAAGAAGAAAATTGTATCAGTTAGAATACAAAACTTGTTAACCAGACACCAGCACAAACACCTACAGCTAGCTAGCATAAAACATTTAGCCAAAAAGAAGATCGAGAACTACGTACCCATTGGCAATGTGTTTGGGTTCCCAACCAGAAAGGTTAGCTGCACGCACGAGTGCTTTTCTCCAAATTTCAACTTTGTTGTTGTTCTCCGACTCGTATTTTGCAAATGTTTCTCCATATTTCCGTTTTTGATTCAGCACTTCTGACGGCTCGACATCATAAAAGACAGGCAAGACAACTTGTCCTCTTTCATCCATGCATTTCATGATAAATGCAAGCTCGTCTAAGCACCATGAAGACTCAGAATAGTTTTTGGAGAACACGACGACGGCAATCCGTGATTCTTCAATAGCCTTCAAGAGGGATGGAGTGATGGATTCTCCCCGGGGAAGTGCTTCATCATCTTTGTAAGTGTGGATTCCTTGTTGTACAAGAGCCGTGTAGAGGTGATCCACAAAGGTCTTACGTGTGTCTCGTCCTCTGAAACTTAGAAATACGTCGTGATTCCTCAACTGATGAGATGATGATGAAGCTGCCATTGAATTCTTAATTTTTTTGGAATTAGTTTAGAACTCCAACGCCGCACCGGTAACCACAACAACAACCGTTACCTTTATGCCGTCGACAACCGTCGTTGGCTCACGGAGGTTGTTTCAGAGGCTATGGACAGATGAAGATGAGATTGAGTTATTACACGACTATTGTAAGTTGAAGTTAACACTTAAGAAGAAACATAGTTACAGATCTCCAAGTCAGTCAAGATTTAACTAAAAGCAGATGAGCCATGTGAAAGTTTAATAAGAATTTAATGAGAACCGGTTAGTTGACTTGAGAATTTGAGATGGTTGAAGAAGAAGTATAGAAATAATGTTAGTAAGATAAAGATAATATGATGTTCAAAAAAAATATATAAAAGATAATATATTTATTCCAAACACGTAACAGAGTTTGAAAATTACCAAACATTTTCAAATTATATATATAATGCATTACCCGTGGTTGTACGGGGTATCTTTTATTGCCTCCTTTTTGGGCCTCCAAGGCCCAGACCCGACCTTTTGCTAATTTGGGCACTGCCTCTTCTATCTCACAGCAAACATCGCACTGTGAGTGCCACCGGTGAAACCATCGGGTGCAATAAAACCAGGCCGGCCAACAACAACCCGACTGCTATAGTAACTTTGTGAGAGGGCTACAGTAAAATATACTATTTTAATGGGTGGTAGGTTGATTTGTGATGTTGGGGTTAGATTGCTGCCATCTGTTCTTATATACAGTGGTAAATATTATCACACCCACACACTTATCATAAACTTATCTTTTAGCCTCTCATTTGCATCATCTGACTTTGCTCATTATTGTTGGTAGGTTGCTGATTTTTTTTTTTTTTTTTTTTTTTTTTTTTGGTGCCTTTTTCCTTATGTTACATGTTTTTTTTTGCTGCTGAGGGTTGTTAGGCTCTTGGAATAAATGAGGGGTATGTGTTTTTGGTTCTGAAATTTAAGGTTCGATGGTCAATGAGGTGATTAATAAGCCTGATGCCGGCTTAGGGTTCTTATGGGTTGGTGTTAACCCTCATTTATGTATATGCCTCATTTATGGCTTACGATTCTTAGAAGTTACTGTTAGACCTCATTTATGCGTGTGCCTCATTTATGACGAATTTTTTGTTTTAGGGGTTTAGGTTTATCAGATAGATCAGTCATTAGATGGCATATTAAATGCCTTTAAAATCTGTAGAGTGTTGGATGGCATGTTAAATGGCTTTAAAAGCTCTAGATTTACCTCTTTCTCTCTTATAAGACTTCCTAACTTTTTTTTTATTTATTTTTTATTTTTTATTTTTTTTTTGGGCCATGCTTGCTTTTCATTATTTGTCTATGCTTATATTTTTTAGCATATACTGCCTAAAAATACCTGAATATAGTGCTGCTGTTGTTTATCAATGCCGTTTAAAAATATTTATATACCATTACTTTGATACAATGCCGCGCAAAGCGAATCTTTGTTGTCACCATGGTGATGACAAGTGTTGTCATAAACTTACGCAAAAGAATCCTGAGACCACATGCCTGTGTTTTTCTCCTGAAACACCCAATGCCAAAAATAATAGTCCGTCTGTCAAAACTCACTCACCATTATCCAATTGTAATGCTGCTGTGCTTGATTTCTCGACGCAAACTGTGATGCCTATTCAAGGTGACATACATTTTTTACCCTTATATTTTATTTATTTTTCCCTGTTTACATTATTTTTTACCTTTCTTTCTCTTAAACATATGTGAAGTGCTGAGCTTGACACACGGTTTATATTTGTTGCCAATTTAGCCCACCATTCTATGGTTGGCAAAAGTTTCTTGGTAGAATCATCAGTAGTGTCAGGAGCGAACAACAGAAAGGAGAAAGGGAAAGATGTGTTGCGTACATATGAATCGAATTTGATTAATGGTATTTCATCTTATACAGTATATCTTATGCAAATGTAAGGATTTTCCTTCATCAGTAATTTGTGCCTGTGTTTTTGTCTTTGTTGTCTTGCATAGAGGCTCAAGAACATGTCTTCAGAGATGCCATTTCTTATACTCCAGATGACTCTTCATATAGCCTGCCGCGAATGTTGGTACAGCAGTATGGACACACCATTTCACAGTATGCTCAAACTCCAATCATGGATCCTGCACACCAAATGTATGGGTTTGTTCAGCAACCACACCTTTTCTCAAATGAAGGTAGCTGCGGCTCTTTGTTAATTCCTATGTATATGTGTGCATTTTTTTAAACAACAGGCTTTTTATTTGTCCAACAACACTCATATGACACTTCTTTGTTTGCAGACCCATCTCTTTCATTAAACTTTCAAAATTCATTTTTGTAATCAAGGAATGAGTGGCAAGAAAAGTAGACAAGGCGCAAAAGAGTAGGAGATTCTTCATTGACTGAAGGTAATGCTTCAGCCTTTTATTGAGTGCTTACACTTTTAAGGCCGTGCCATATGCATCTTTTGAAAAAACTGATGTTAATAACTACTTTTCATTTCTTTAGGCCCATGTACTCCAGCCCAAAAGCAGAATACGAAAAAAAAAACACAGCATAGTTGTGAGGCCTCAGATGCTGTTCCACATTGCAGAGAATCACGTAATAATCAAACGACAACCCAAGGTAAAGGTTATTTTCTATTGTTTGCTTTTACACTTTTGATCTCATGCCATTTTATCCGTATACATCTGTTGAAAAAACTTATGTTAGTAACCACTTTTCATTTCTTTAGGTCCATTTGCTCAGGCCCGAAGCCCGAATATGCAAACAGTTGGTCGTTGTACTTCTGAATCCTCACATGCTACCACGCATTGCACACAGCCGCGAGGCAGGGAATCACGTAGCAATCAAACAACAACCCAAGGTAAAGGTTATTTTCTATTATTTGCTTTTACGCTTTTAATCTCATGCCATTTTGTCGGTATACATCTGTTGAAAAATCTTATGTTAATAACCACTTTTCATTTCTTTAGGTCCATCTGCTCAGGCCCGAAGGCCGAATACGTAAACAGTTGGTCGTTGTAGTTCTAAACCCTCACATGCTACCAACCATTGCACACAGCCGCAAGGCAGAAAATCACGTAACAATCAAACAACAACCCAAGGTAAAGGTTATTTTCTATTGTTTGCTTTTACACTTTTAATCTCATGCCATTTTATCGGTATACACCTGTTGAAAAAACTTATGTTAATAACCACTTTTCGTTTCTTTAGGTCCATCTGCTCAGGCCCGAAGTCCGAATATGCAAACAGTTGGTCATTATAGTTCTCAACCCTCACATGCTGCCACCCATTGTACACAGCCGCAAGATAATCAAACCAGCAGCCAAGGTAAAAGTCATTTTCTGCTATTTGCCATCTTTTATTAGTGTCAGATCATCATAGTTTCTCTTACATGCTGGTGATGACACTATGTTTTGACATACAAATTTAATTTTTGCAGATGCATCACCTTCGTATCAAGATCTAGGTGATTGTAACTATTGTTGCCGTTATTGTGGGGCAGCTTTTTGGTATGAAGAGCGTGTGAAAAGGGCTTCTACCACTGCCACACCTGAATACCATTTATGTTGTGGAGATGGAAAAGTTATAATGGACCGTCAACGAGATCCGCCTCAGTACATTAAAGATCTCCTTTCAAATCATGTTTTCATGCAAAATATTCGCGCTTACAATCAGATGTTTGCAATGACGTCTTTCGGTGCTACCATTGACAAATCAGTCAACAATGGTCGTGGCCCGTATGTCTTTAAGGTATCCGGTCAGATATATCATTGGATTGGATCAATGTGTCCGCTTGGTAATGACACACCAATGTTCTTGCAACTGTACATTTACGATACACAAAATGAAGTTAGAAATAGACTCAGTCACTTTCGAGGTGCTGAACGCAACGATTTAGATCCACAGATTGTTGAAGGGCTTATCCATTTCTTTGATGCTCACAATGAGTTGGTGCAAACATTAAGAACTGCAAGAGATTTGTGTGATATGAGCTGCCGACATCTAACAATGTTGCAGGAATAGTTTTTGACAGCGGCCCTACAACTGAATCAGACTATGATGTCATTATTCAGTACAAGGATGGTGAGCCTGAGAGAATCAACAAGCTACATGAATCTTACATGTCATTACAATTTCCACTCATCTTCGTATACGGTCAGCCTGGATTCCATACAAATTTAACGTTGAGATCTGCAGATCCAACTCATAAACCAAAACGTGTCACGATGAATGCATTCTACACATATCAACTGCACCCAAGGCCTGATTCGTATGATCTCCTTTTTCGGACAGGCCGGCTGTTTTAGCAATATGTCGTCGGTGTTTACTGCTGTATTGAGCAAAATAGAATGGACTTCTACAGAAAACACCAGAGTGACATTAGAAGTGAATATTTATCGGGACTGTATGATGCTATTTCAAGAGGAGACTCTGATGGTTCAGAGGTTGGCACAAGAATTATTCTTCCTTCTTCTTTCATAGGCGGTCCACGTTACATGTATAGCCACTACCTAGATGCACTGGCACTTTGTAGAAAACTCGGTAATCCGCAGTTCTTCATAACATTTACCTGTAACGCCAGCTGGCCTGAAATCCAAAGATATATGGCAGACTACCCAAACGTAACTACAGCAGACAGGGCTGATGTTGTGTGCCGAGTTTTTGAACAAAAGATTAGGGCCTTTATCACATTCCTTAAAAAAAAAATAAATAAATAAATAAATAAAATAAAAAAAAAACCGTTTGGAGCTGTCACAGGCGGTATGTCCTTCGTTTTCCTTTTATCTTATAATATTTTTTCCAAATTACTCTTATAATGTATCTTCAATTCGTTTCAAGCATTTTTAAGACTTTATTTCCTTACCGTTATACAAACTGTAAATAATAGTTTTCACATACAAATAAAGAAGCTGCAAATCAATGTTGTTTATCCTTTTCAGTTACCATGATCGCCGCTAACTATTCTTTCACATTTTTTTCAAACAGTCTTATACACAGTGGAGTTTCAGAAGCGTGGATTACCACATCTGCACACATTACTTTGGGTTGCTTCAACTGACAGAATACAGACTGCAGAAGATGTCGATCGCTATATTTCTGCAGAATTACCCAACCCAAATGCTGATCCACATGGCTACAAAGTTGTCTCTGAAATGATGATGCATGGACCATGTGGCCCGGCTAATTTGAATGCACCATGCATGGAAGGTCCAGTTTGCACAAAAGATTTCCCCAAAAAATACAACAGCACTACCTTTTTCGATACTAATGGTCACGTACACTATCGAAGAAGGCAATCAAATGTGCATACAATGAAGCATCAGATGAAGCTAGATAACACTTATGTTATGCCATACAATCGCACTCTCTTGCTTGCATTCCAGGCACACATAAATTTCGATTATTGTGGTTGGAGCATGCTCATTAAATACCTATTCAAATATATTTCAAAAGGAACAGATCGAGTCTTTGCACGGGTCACTAGATCTTTGTGGTTGGAGCAGCCGCATATTGATGAAATTCAAGATTTTCTCGATGGAAGATTCATATGTCCTCCTGAAGCTTGCTGGAGAATTCTCAAATTTGAGATACACAGCAGAGAACCAGCAGTTCAGATACTGTCAGTGCACCTAGAAAACATGCAAAACATCACCTTTCGTGATTCTCATAGATTGGAGTCAGTTGTCAATCGTGACTATCTAAAACTCACAACACTTACACAATGGTTTGAAAACAATGCTGAGAACGAAGATGGTCGTCATTTAACATATTTAGAATTTCCTTCAGAGTTTGTGTGGTATGGAGATAAAAAGGCTTGGCGGCGTAGAAAGACAAGCCAATCATCTGTTGGCAGACTGACCTACATACATCCAAGTTTAGGTGAGCTTTTCTATTTTCGCATGCTTCTTTCTCACCAGAAAGGCTGCAAAGATTTTTCAGAGGTAGCAAAAGTTAACAATATATTTTATCCTACATACCGTGCTGCGTGTCAGCCAATGGGTCTACTCGGTGATGATAAAGAATGGGACATAGCACTCGAAGAGGCATGCATCTAAGCATCATCGTCAGAGCTAAAGTTCCTTTTTGTACATATTCTTACTAATTGTGAAGTTGCAAATCCTGTTCAGCTATGGGAAAAATACTACAAAGAAATGAGCCATGATATTCCACGAACCGTATCACAAACTCTGAGGATTCCACATTATCATGTAAATGATGATGACTTAAGAAGTTATGTGTTATATGAGCTTCAGGTTATACTAAGCGGGTTAAACAAATCACTTCAAGGATTTGGATTACCCATGCCTCCACAAGAGCTGCTTAATCAGCTGGAAAATAGGTTGCTGATGGAAGAAAAGAATTACTATCGAGAAATGTTGAGGCAAGAAAAAGATCAAAATGTGCCTAGGTTAAATACTGACCAAAAAAGAGTTTATGATCTTATAATGACAGCTTCTCAGACAAACAGACAAGAATTACTTTTTGTCTACGGCCATGGTGGAACCGGCAAAACTTTCCTATGGAAAACCATCGTCAGCAGCCTCCATTCTGAAGGGAAGATAGTACTCGCAGTAGCATCTTCTGGCATTGCCTCTTTGCTTCTTCCAGCAGGCCGAACAACGCATTCAAGGTTCAAGCTTCCTTTAGAGTTAACAGAAGAAACATTATGTAAAAAAAAAAAAAAAAAAAAAAAAAAAAAAAAAAAAAAAAACTCATTTAGGAAAACTGTTAGCTGACGCAGACCTCATTATTTGGGATGAAGCACCAATGAATGATAGGTGATGTTTTGAAGCATTGGATAGAACTCTCAAAGACATTCTTGATAGACCAGATGCTTTATTTGGTGGTAAAACAATTGTTTTGGGTGGTGACTTTCGTCAAACACTTCCAGTTAAAAAAGGAACATCAAAAATGGAGATAATAGCATCTACAATTGCCCATTCATATCTATGGCCATCCTTTCAGATTATCACCCTTACACAAAATATGAGACTGCTGCGATTTGACATGAATGAAGATGAGCGTACCCTTGCTGCAGCCTTTGCTTCATGGCTTCTTGATCTTGGAGATGGTATGATTGGAAATCCAACTGGTTAAGACAATGACGACTCATCATGGGTTCAGGTTCCAACCCATTACTGTATTGAAGATGACGAAGATGGGCTTAAAAAGCTTATTGACTTTATCTACGATCAACCAACGTTGTCT
The DNA here is from genome assembly GCA_030686995.1 of Artemisia argyi. Taxonomy (NCBI): domain Eukaryota; kingdom Viridiplantae; phylum Streptophyta; class Magnoliopsida; order Asterales; family Asteraceae; genus Artemisia; species Artemisia argyi. The sequence continues at coordinate 20,714 of JARVZY010009334.1, forward strand.
ACACCTTCTGCGATAACCTTACAAGAAAAGGCAATTATGTGCCCCAAGAATGAAACTGCTGACATGATCAACTCAAGAGTTCTTTCAATGGTCGAAGGCGAGACCACCACTTATGGAAGCCATGATGTAGCCATCCCGTCTGCAACCGGAGCTGAAACTGGGATGTTGTATCCTCCTGAGTATCTAAACACATTTAAGTTATCAGGATTTCCTCCGCATGAGCTTGAGCTAAAAGTTGGCGTTCCAATTATGCTTCTAAGAAACATAAACATAGCTGGTGGCCTATGCAACGGTACACGGATGATAGTTACACATTTAATGTCTAAGCTTATTGAGGCACAAATTATCACTGGTACAAGAGTCGGCGAAAAAATCTTTATACACAGGATACATTTGCAGCATAAAGATCCAAACCTTCCTTTCATTTTCAAAGGAACCCAGTTCCCAGTTAAGGTTTGTTATGCCATGACGATCAACAAAAGCCAAGGCCAATCTCTAAACAAGATTGGTGTATACCTCCCAGAACCGATTTTTGGTCATGGACAGCTATATGTCGCTCTTTCTAGAGCAACATCTCCACATGGTCTCAGGATTCTTATGAAACAACTATAAAACCAAATGCAAAATGTCACCAAAAACATAGTCTATAGAGACTTTCTTACAAGGATACGTGAAAACTAATTTCCTATATAATCTTTTTGTTTTATATGTAGATACATTTCTCACCACATGCCTTTTTACTTTTTGAGTACATATCTTTTTTACTTTATACTTAAAAAATTGAGACACAGGTATAGACACTCCATGCTTGCTTTCATTACTTTGCATCTAACTTTTTTCGCCTGATTTTATTTATTGTTTTCTGACAGTGAAATGGAAGAAGAAACAGTTACCCACACATGTTCTGGATCAGGTACAGAAATGACACAGGCAACAGAAGTGACGCCGATTGCGCAACTGCGACCCACATCGCATGAAAAGATAATTGAAGCTAGACTGTATCGAAAATGGGTTGCAAAAACTTATCCTCAAAAAATTGAAACTGCATTATGCTGTATCTTAATAGATCGTGAGGTATGTAGTATTTTCATATGGCTTAAAATTATTATATTGGATATCACATTTTTTTTAACCAACACTGACCATCAACAGGGTAATGCTATACAAGGAAATATGAATATCAAAGACTTCGACTACTTTAACCCCAAAATTCAAGTTGGATCGATCTATAAAATCTCTGAATTCATATGTGAGCCTACACATCCATATCAGCAACCAATTGACAACAACACAAGCTTGAGGTTTGGGAGAATCACAAAATTTGAGCCTATAACAGCAACAGACTTTCCACACCACTACTTTAGGTTTGTTTCATACAACCAGCTTCAATACAAAATCCCTACACAGGATGCAACCGGAAGAATGCAATACCCAGTGCTCACAGGTGAGCTTTTATTGCTTACATTTTTAAATTGAGTAACATAATGGAGCTCTAAAAAAATTCAATGCAGATTACATAGGACGCTTGAGATCAAAGGGAAAACTCAAAACCAAAGGAGATGCTCAAGTCGACGAAACTATTTTTAGGAAGGTGGATATAGAGAACCTGAAGTAAGTAGCCTTACTTTAAAAACTTCTTATCCAAAAAGAAAAATTCCAAATGTTATCATCTGTTTAATAACTTATTTATGTCTGCAACGGTAATATTGTCGAGCTTACTCTATGGGATGAATTAGCAAAATCATTGGACCATGATAAAACAGAAACAATGGAAGAACCAATTATAATTGCAGTCAGCTCTTGCCGTGTATCAAGACGCAGAGGTATTACAATCATAGTATAAAATTAACTTCTACACACCAACAAGCACACCCTCACACGATGTAAAATAATTTCGACAGATTACCAGTTAACAGCCACATCTGCTACATACTACTACAAAGATACCAGAGGCTGATGACACAATACCATAGTAAGAATCTTTACATTGGCCATTCAGCTTTACGGTATTCTTTTTACACGGTTTGATAAACACACTAACAATTTGAAGCAATGCATTTAAAATAGATACAGAGCAAGGTTCCAAGCCGCGCCACCATTGCGCATCTCCAAGACTCCATATGAAGATGATGAAAAGGAGCAATTTAGAAACAGATTCCCTTTGAAGACTATATTAAAGCAGAGTCCAGAAAGCTACAGGGTAACATTTGTGAACCACATAATAAAACATGTGTGCTTTCAACAACATGCTGCCATTTTATAGAAGCCTAATAGCTTATCTAAATACTGGCAGGGAGTCAAGTTCACAACAGATGCACAAATAACTGACATCAATACAAGAAGAAACTGGTATTACATATCTTGCAACGACTGCGCCAACAAAGCAACAGAACAAGGTGGTGCATACTATTGTCTTGATCATGGAAAACAGCCAAAACCATGCTACAGGTAAAACATGTTAGCAAATAATTTCATATAAGGCTAGAAAACATAACATAGAAAACTGAATTTTTTCATATACTCAATGATATGCAGGTATAATTTCAAAGCCTTTATCACAGACCCATCTGCAACAGCTCCAGTGACTTTCTTCACGCCAGTTGGGGACGACATTGTAGGCTATTCATGCCCACAGCTGATTGCCAAACATGCCAAAACAGATACCCAAGAAATACCAGAAGAAATTTTTGCAATAGAAGGTCAGAAACATGTTTTCCAGATCCATTTCAATGAATCAGCAAAAACAACAGACTTCGTTGTAGATAAAGTCTTCAAGAAAAAAAGGCTTACTGAAGGAACAGCATCAGAACATCACCAAATCCAAGGTAATAACATTTAACTTAGTTTCCTTATTTAGAATTGTCATTTATAGCATCACCTTTTCAACAATTATAAAAAATAAATGCAGGCACACAGGTTCTTTCAATAATGAGCAAACACAATGCTGAAGAGCTTCCAACTCAAACAACCAATGAGATTAGCAAAACAAAACAGGTGCAAGTGACTGAACCACATCAAAAAACAACCAAAGGTAGTACCATTACCCCTGATAATTGTCCTTAAATAAGCATATAAATTTTAGATATGAGAATTAACAGTTTCATAAAAAGTAGGAACGCCACCGTCAACTCCTCAAATAACAAATGAAGAAGGGTTGCAGGAGAAGCCAGCCATAGAAAGTAAGGCAAAAACAATCAAACGAGCATTGTTTCACGAGCAGCCATCAAACTCAAAGAAACAAAAAGGTACGTACCACAGATTTACTTACAAAGAACACTCTTTTATTGAATGACATATCATACAACAAGCAGAAATACAGCTACCACACACATTACATAACCACTCAACTCGCACATAAACACAAATACATAATTACATATAGAAATACAAGGATGCATAGCATATCATACATGCGAATGTGATCTTTCCAAAATGATTCCGCACTTAGAAATCCATCAGCCCTTTAAGCTTCTGAATAAAAATATCATGATTACGAGCGTTTAGTTCCAGTTCAGCCGCCATCAACCTCATTTGTAGAACCTTCTGGTCATCTCTTGCTTGCACTTCTCTCAAATACTCTGCTGTTTTTTGCGCATAAGTATTTCCAACAGTTTCAAGTTCATGTATAAAATCAAGCCTTTCACGAGTCACACCAACCAATCTACGACAAAGGCTGCTCATTTCTCTAGCCATTTGAAGATCCTCAATTGCAGCTTTGCGACAGTAAAGAACGAACATCTCGGACCAATTGTTGGAATTGGCCTCACCTCTGAGCTGATCACACTTGGGCCACCTTGACATCTTCTTTTCTTGCTTCTTATCCAAAAATTGCCAAACCAATGGTGAAAATATGTCCACAGATGCACATTCTTAAATACCAGCACCAAAATAATTAAAAAAACACTTGCACTTATCTTTTACATGCATGCAGACAAATCTACCACATGTGCACAGTTAAAATCACAGATGAAAGATGCTATCCTCAAAATTCAACCCACTAATGAGTAAAAAAATTGAATCCTTTCCACAACAACAAGAAAGTCAGATACACTACTATATTGTGGGTTCAATTGAGATTTACTTTGAACGCACAGATTTTATTTAGATAAAGTACTACATAACACTATCTTACAACCACGCCTGGCACACGCGTGCCTGGCACTTGATAAACTATTTTACACATGCATACATTTTACCACAGCACAATGCCATGTTTATTTTAACAACAGAACCTAGATTAGCACAAGCATCCCAACCATTTCATACAGTATTTTACACATACATTTTACAACAGCACAGACACATCTTTATTTTAAAAACGGAACCTAAATTAACTTCTCCAACATCACTTAAAATTCCAACGACCCTTGAAGCTTCAGAACGAAAACATCCTTACTACGAGCACTTAAATCCAATTCATCCACCATAATCAGCATGTGATTCAGCTTATCATCATCTTTTTGTTGAACCTCCATTAAGTGATCTACCATTTTTCTAGCATAAAAATGATCGATGGTTTTAAGTTCTTCAATAAAGCGACCCCTTTCAGTTATCAAACCAACCCATTTTGTAGCCAGCTCACTGATTTTTCGCGCCATCTCAACATCTTCATGAGATGCTTTACGACAGTAAAAAACTAACATGTCCACCTAATTACCAGAACCCACTTCATCTCTAAGCTTGACACATTTCGGATGTCTTGGCATTCTCTTTATTAATTGTCCTAGACAGATATGTAACTCATTTGTCACTAAAAAAAAAATCCACGTGCACTCCTTTAAATACACAAACTAAAAACCTTTTCAAACCAGTGTATGATCACACCTCCACAATAATCCACACTTCTACTTACACCAAGTCACAAGAATTACTGTTGCCAATGCTACAATAATATGCTCCATACACAGCCACTTTAAATTGCATCCACACATTAAAAGTCAAATGAGCTGCAATTTCTCAGCATACTTCACACAATAAGACACATTTCTCCTTACACAAACTCATGGGATCACCTTTCACTCCCATCAACATATCAAAACTACCATCACATATAGTTTATAACTATGGTTAGCATTGCTTCTTGCACAGCACTGACATTTTTATCATGACCAATCATTGCATCCAAGCAACATTTACATTTAACATTTAACATTTTTAAACATGGTTAACTAGAAAACAAGTTACAAAATACATCAACATATGCTTTTAAAAATCATTTTTACAGCAACACTTGCAAAACAAGGCCTTATCACGAGTAACTTATACCAAACCTGCCTAAAACAAAATATCAACAAAATACATACTTACTTTCATTATCCACGATCTTTCTTAATCCACTAACTTTCTTGCTTTGACTATATTTATGCAGGTCCAGCTGAACCTACAGATGCACAAGAAGATGCCGCGAAATCCACTGGAAACAAGGAACAAAACTGAAGAATATGTAACCAATGTAAATAGCTAAACAGTGTCTTGCCGTTCTGGAAAACTAATATGTTTTGAAACATATTTATGCTACTGCTGCAAAAATATGTACCAAAACATAACTTACCTTTTGTATGAAGTTGTCCTAGAAATATGCAGCAAAACATAACTTATCTTTTGTATAACATTTAGCAAGAAGCTCTGCCAGCTTTTCATGTGCAACTAAATGCAGCTAAAACTTCCAGCTTTAGACCTTATTCGCTTACTTGAGGCTCTGCCATAGACCTTGCATCAATACTTTCAATCTGCAGCTTTACATAAACACAAAAAAAGGATACTTCCTACACACAATACCCCGCAGCAACGCGCGGGCAAGCACCCTAGTTGCGAACAATATGCGCAAGATTACCGGGAACTTGCAAGTTACCCGTTTACCAACTTTTAAAAGTTAGAGTAATAGACTAATTGTTGTTGTGGTTTGAGTTGACTTTCACAGGTCATCCTATGGCTTTTTTTTTTTTTTTTTTTTTTTTTTTTTTTTTTTTTTTTATAAAAAGCTACATTAATTTTTATAATTTGGGTTGACCTTCTCTTTTAGTCCCTTATCTTATTCTTATTTTTTTCACTTGTAACCTTTTTTTTAACCAATGTAACTAACATGATCAGTATGTGACATATTTGGCCGGTTACCACTTAAAAAAGTTATATTAACAGTTCTTGTAGTTTGAGTTGACTTTCACCTTTAGTCAATTGATCTTTTTTTTCACTTATTATTTTTTTAACTTTTTTTTATCCACTTACATTTTTTTTTACACTTATCCACACACTATTTACTTACACTTATCACACTATTTTTACATT
>JARVZY010000943.1:0-26402 GCA_030686995.1 Artemisia argyi
AATAAAGCCACAAGCCTGAAACACAGCAAAATATAAGCTTTCGTATTTGACATTAAAAAAGAAATTTTAACCTTTCCAGTAATCTCTGGTCATCGGAGAATCTCTAAGTTCTGTGTCTGCTGAAAACGCACATAATGTTAGTACTAAGGCCAGGTCAATTGAGTAAATAACTACTGTATTACACCCTGGGGCGAAAGTGCACTTTTCACAAAGGCGAGGCGCATACATTTTATGTGCACACTTTAAATATTTTTTACTACTATTTCATACACAGATACCGCATTAACAACAAAAATAACCAAGCCTTCGCATAGTTAGCCCAATTCAAGCCAAAAGTAATCTTGCTATACATATATTTAGAATCATATTTGTTTTTTTTTTTTTTTAGCAAATTGGCTCTCAATTTAACTAGTTTATTATAGTAATGGGCCCATTTAAAAAATCATATTTTTGAATTTATGTTTTGAGGCCCAATAAAAAGTGTCTGAGGCGCACCTTTCGTAATTGCGCTTCGCCTCGGGTGTCAGATGCGATCACGCACTGCCTGAACTCGCCTTGCGCCTCTTCTTTAAACACATACTACACCTTTATGACACATTTACTTCGGCTTCAATGTGACACTTTGACCTTTTACAGAAAACACTTGGGATTCAAACAACCATCAACCGTGTAACTCGATGGATCCATTTTTTATTACTTCACTCTTAAAGGTAAAACCCTGAATCACATCAAAGATTTGATAAAGGATCCTACAGCCGTTCTCTGTACCACCAAATGTGTCTTGCAAGAATTTGGAATTCATTTCTCAAACGTATTCAAGCTCTAGATCTATACAAGATCAATTTATTCGGCTTGCCAATCACGTGAACCTTAAAGTGTTTATATTTTAGATGACATCTGCAATCTAGATGTTAATCTTAGAAATATATTTTTATACATTTACTAGTTTATTGCATGAGCACATGGGGAAGAAATTACTGCTAAGACGTGTATTAGGACTATTCTTTGGATTTACAACTCCGATAAAATGTTTGTTTCTACAAGGTAAATCGTCTTTGGCCTCTAGAGTCTAGTTAATGAAAATCCCTTAATACCAATCATTAAGGTGAAAGATGGTGGTCTTGTCTTAAAAAAGTTGTCTAGTTATAAGTGTTGTCGAGCTAAAAAATGGTTCAACCACTCCTATAAAAAAGGTAAATGAAAGTGTCTTTTGATGTTTTTGGAGATTGTTTGAGGCTTCATATATATCTTTTTAATAATCAAGCAACCACTCATTCCTACTTGTTTTCATATTGAAATCGGTTTTGTTGCTTGTTAGTATTTGCTTATTACGTTACATTCAAACTACAAGCTAAAGATATATATGAAGCCCCAAACAATCTCCAAAAATAACATAAGACACTTTCATTTACCTTTAGCTCGCCAACGCTTATATCTAGACAACTGTTTTAAGACAAGACCACCATCTTTAATGGTAATGATTGGTATTAAGGGATCATCAACTTGAGATTTACCTTCGTAGCAACAAACATTTTATCGGAGTTGCAAATCCGAAGAAAAGTCCTAATATGTGTCTCAACAGTAATTTCTTCAACTTGAGATAAACCAATAAATGTATAAAAATAAATTTGTAAGATTAACATCCATTGCATATGTCATCTAAAATACTAACTCTTTAAGATCCACGCGACTGGTAAGTTGAATAAATTGATCATGTATAGATATAGAGCTGGAATACGTTGAGAAATGAATTCCAATTCTTGCAAGACACATTTGATGGTAGTGAGAACGGGTGTATGATCCTTTTATCAAATCTTTGATATGACCCAGGGTTTCACCTTTAAGAGTGAGGTAATAAAAAATTGATCCATCCATTAACACAGTTGACGGTTCTTTAAATCCTAAGTGTTTGCTGTAAAAATATTGTTTGCTTCTCTTTAAAGTTGTTTTCCTAGACCTTTTGGTCCTTTTGTTTAGAGTCTGTAAAGAAAATAAAACTGAAATCAGGACTAAAATCCTAAACGCGATAGGATCTATGTACAACATTATATAGATCAACATAAACAGAACTTATATCAACAATTTATGCTAAGCATCAAACGCAAGTTATATATATATATCAACAAAAAAACAATCACCAACAGTAAAACTTATATAATGAACATGATTCATTCAGAGTTTATATCAAGATGAAAAAGTGAAATGTAGAATTCAATATCATAAAGCATCAAGCACAGATATTAAAATTCAAAGCGTAGCATAAGAAGAATAAGATATTGACCTTTTTGTTACGGCTTTTCATGATCGATTACAAACCCTAACTTGAAGTGATAAAAATTGGGGGGAAATGTTTCAGTGAATTTTATTTTGGGGAAAAAATGTTTCGGTGAATTTTGGGGTTAGGACTTAGGAGTAGTAGGTTTTAAAGAAGAAATTGAGTAATTGCATTTTTGGTCCCTAAGGTTTGGCCAAATTGCAGGTTTGGTCCTCAAGGTTTTGAAAATGCAACGATGGTTCTCATTTTGAAGTTTTTGCTGCATTTTTAGTCCCTGATCATTGTCAAATGACCAAATTACCCCCACCTTTTTCTTTTTCTATTTTCTTTTCGGTTTTCTAATATAAATTGTCCATTCTTTTTTTTCGAAAAAAAAATTTCCAAAAAAATAATTCGAAAAAAAATTTAAAAAAAAATTCTAATAAAAATTTTCTTAAAAAATCCGAAAAAATTCTAAAAAAAAAATTTTGTCAAAAAAAAAATTTTACTAAAAAAAACTCGGAAAAAAAATTAGAAAAAAAATTCAAATTTTTTTTTTTAAACAAAATTCTAAAAAAATGCAAAAAAGATTTAGAAAAAAGTTTTCTAGAAATTTTTTTTTCTAAAATAAAATTTAAAAAAAAATTAAAATAATTAATTCTAAAAAAAATTATTTCAAAAAAAATCTAAAAAATTTTAAAAATCGCAAAATGCCATTGTGAAAAAAAATTAAAAAAAAATCTAATTTTTTTGTTTCCGAATTATTTTTTTAGGAAGAAAGGTTTTTTGACAAAAAAAACCTTTGTTTAGAATTCTTTTCGAATTTTTTAAGAAAATTCTTATTATTTTTTCCGAATTATTTTTTTGGAAAAAAAGTTTTTTGACAAAAACTTTTTTTTTATAATTTTTTTGGATTTATTAAGAAAATTTTTATTAGAAAAAAAGGTTTTTTTTTTATTTTTTTTTTTCTTATAAAAAAATTTTTGAATTATTTTTTTTTTTCGAAAAAAAAAAAAAAAAAAAAAAAAAAAAAAAAAAACATGGACCATTTATATTAGAAAACCAAAAAGAAAATAGAAATAGAAAAAGGCGTGGGTAATTTGGTCATTTGACGTTGATCAGGGACTAAACATGCAGCAAAAACTTTAAAATGAGGACCACCGTTGCACTTTCGAAACCTTAGGGACCAAACCTGCAATTTGGCTAAACCTTAGGGACCAAAAATGCAATTTACTCCTAAATTTTATATTCAATTTAAAAATGTACGACGGCTTTTCATGATCCAATGTTGCAAACCCTACTTCCGAATGCTACTTTAAGGTTTGGGTATATCCCTGTGGTTTCCCATTTTTGCAAGGGATGCCCATTGTTTCCACTTTTGTGCAAATAATGCCCCTATCACTAACGATCGTTAAAAATCCCCGTTAGTAAGTCCTCACGTGCGTTCCACATAAGGGTATTTTTGTCATTTCTCTTTTTCGCCACTTTTACGGTACCACACTTGGATACCTATTTTTTAAGAGACATTTTTTGCAACTAAAGTTTTGCTCTTATATTTGGCAACATAACATATTTGCTCCTTTTACAGCAACCTGTTATCGTTTTGTAACTTTGTCTAAAAATGACCTTTTTCATGAGTATTTAAGATTTGGGGGGAACTGTGAGTGTCAGTTCTCGGTAATAATAATTAACAAATAAAAAGTTAGTTAAGATTGCATAAACATCATAATTACAATGTAAAAGGAATAAAAGTGGTAGAGGAATCATATGGGGCTGTTTGTACAATATGAAAATATCATGTTCAAAGGGAAGGGAAAAAGAAAAAGCAAAATTCACAAGGCTGCTCACGGGAATCAAACATGTGACCAGCATATTATATTAGATGTGCTTAAACACTGAACAGTTTGTTATTTGCACATTTCATAGCATTTAATACAAACACACATGGATTATATATTTTACTATTTACAACTTTACAAGAGTTACATCACCCACTTTGCAAATTGATATAAAGAGTTGATGTGTGAAATTTCACGCTTCATTGTCAATCTACAAAAAATTGTTCCAAAGGCATCACAAAATATCAGAACATTTTTAATATTAGTTTCTTTCTATATTAATGATAGGAAGCGACATCCAAATCTTGACTTGTAAAAGTTGTTTCATGCATTAATAATTTTTTGAACCATCAAACTTGGCTTCTAGAATTCTAGTCACAAACAAGCCATTGTTTTATAAACAAAAAAAAATGAAAAACACTAATTTGCAAGAATAAGTGGTTTAGATAGATTGCCATATTACATTGCCAAACAGACCTCGTCTTTGGTAATTGTGTTCATCTGTTCATTGTTCCAAAGTATCGTGTCTTGTTTATTGCAATTTCACGGTTGGAGTTGTTAGCCACAAAGAGGAAAGTAAAATGGATTGGAAAAAATCATTACTCGTAAATTAGATGAAGGAAACAAACATACATTTATGTTTTTTCATCCATTTTTGTCCTCAAAAACCGCTATTATGTGATATGAGTTAATACTCTGCCTAGGTATGATTTAATACTCTGCGTAACTGAGATATGTTATGTCAGGAAGAAAGTCCAACACTACGATATAGCACCGAAAAACAAGCAAAGCTGCAGTGAACTTTGTTAAAACAAAATAAACATGTTCTTTAACCGTCGTCATACTTTTACTTTCCTCATCTAGACGGGTGATATTTATACCCGTGTATCTTTTAGAAACTTACATGTTGGTCTACTAGGATATTTGATTTCCTTTTAGGACTTAAACATTACAATGACATAAGAGAATGAAGGAGCGTTGCTTTTATACATAATATGATATGCCCTTTACTTATGCACTTAGATGGTAGGAAGCCTAGAAAAAAAATGTACATAGACCCAAACACCCAATTTGATCGTCTTCCAACTATGGAAACCAACTATAGTCTTAACTAGTAACTACTATAGTTTCATGGTAAAATATGGCATTTAGAGCATATGTAGATTTCATCTCTCTCTAACTTTGTCTAAAACAATTAATACAAGTTTAATAACTTATAACTTAAGCAACTTTTCTTAAGTTGAGTCCTTTTATAATAGGTTTTTCTATACATATTTTGAATTTTCTTTTTTGTTATCAATTACTGTTGAGTATAACATGTCTAAAAACTAATTTGTACCTTGTTGACTCGAGATCCAATTGTATTGCTCTTGCTCTTTTTCTTCGATCGTATTTTCGGCCCTAAACGACTTCGCCCAATGTCTTTGGACTTGTCCGCCAATCTCTGAATATCGCAAAATAAACGAGTCAGAATATATAACAATTTCTTATTAACAAACTAGATGAACATATTGAAAATCATAATGATCATCCTTACTTAAGATAAAGTAATTAACGATTTAGATTAATTAATCTGTAAATTAACCTTATTGATCCTTAAAATAAAAAAAAATATCCACAAAATGAACCTAATTATCTGTAAGTTAACCTAAGTGTTCCTTCCATAAATTAACCAAACTATCTCTAAATTAATAAAATTATCCGTAAACTAACCTAATTATTCATAAATTAACCAAAGTATACATAAATTAACAAAATTATACGAGAATTAACAAATTTATCTATTAATTAACATAATTATCGGTAAATTAACAAAAATATCCATTAACTAAGAAATTTATCCCTTAACTAACAAAATTATATGTTAGTTAACAAATTATCCATAAATTAACCTAATTGTTCCAAAATCAACCAAATTAATAGGTAAATTAAAGTAATGAACATCAAAATTTGAAAATGACCTTCTTCATGATCGGATGAAGATTTGGGGGAAATGGTGATGATTTGGGGGGATTCTGAATGTGAGATAAAAGTCAGGGAGATATTTATACTCAGTTACTTGAACTTCCTCGTGACTAAGTTGTAGATGAATCTAAGGAAAAACTGGAAATCCATATGTATGATACAAAGGGGTTATTTTTCGAAGAGAGGATTTGGGGTTTTTTTTTGCTTAAGCGCGCAGATGCAGGAAGAAGTATTCTTGGGAGCATATAGATACCATCAATTAACAATAAAGCAATTAAGAAAAAGAAGTGCTCTCATCGTTTACGAAGTCAACAACTACTTGTTCAATGACAGAAGGACTTGTTACCATATCCATAATTAAACAATATAATTAAGTATTAGTTGATAGTTAAAATATCAAAAGGAAAAACAAAAACTTATTAAGAATAATGTTTTAGGAACTGTACATGTGTCTGTTCTACATGTAAAAAGTTTAACATATATAATCCGTAAGCAAAAATACAATTTAAAAAAACCAACAAGTAAGCAAATAAGAAAACAAAAGTGTTCTCGTTGCTTACAAGGTCTGCAACTCCTTTTATATTAACAAGATCACCTCCTTCCTCATCCTTAATCAAACATTTATATTAAGTCGTACTTCGTTGTTACACAAATTTTTATATCAAAAATCTAGAGGAATTGTTAAATTATAAAGCTGAGTTGTTTTGTATTATTATTATTATTAACTTAAGAGGGTGTTGTTGAAATGTTAAAATATATCTTTTAGGTATTAAAAGTCATTTTGTATTACGGGTAAGTTAAAATAAACTTAAAAGAGTGCTAAAAGGTAAAAAAAATAATGAGTTTATGAAATATTTTATATTATTAGTAAATTTAAAAGGGTGTTGCTAAATACCGAATACATTAATATATAAAGTTTATGGTTTTACGGGTTAATTTGTATTATTAAAAATATTTAAGGTTATTTTAAACTTTTTAAAACAAAGTTGACATTGTAGCCCTGTAGGTGAACAATGTCTCGTTGTGTTTGAGAAATGTTATATTACAAATGCTCACTGAATAAATAAACATTACCCCTGCTTTTTGATAACCTTTGGCTATATTTTTTTTTTCCTTTTATATATATATATATATATATATATATATATATATATATATATATATATATATATATATATATATATATATATATATATATATATATATATATTTTTTTATATTGGGTTCTTGCCGTCACAAAAGGAACCTAACATATGAACAATCCATCTCCCATAACCCATTGTTTACAAACCATATGTAAACAGTGTATATATATCTTTTTTATAGATAGAATAATTTCGAATAAATTGTTCTATAAGTTATTATAATGTGTTTCATTGATTGGTATTGCCAAGTATTTATTTCATCAATTATCATGTTGTGCTCTCAATGATTTTATGATATGAGTGCATCCTTCTAAGTTGTAGTTCAAAGTTTTTGTAAAAGAGGTTATAAATGGAAAAAAGACAATTTCATAAATTACTTGAGAGTACGTAAAAAAAAATAATAATAAAAAAAATTATCAAGTAACATTTGAGGAGTGCGATATCAAATGAGGCTACTACTTACTTTATTATACTACTACTACGAATTAAACAACTCGGATTCATATTACATCGATGGTTGAGATTATCTTTTTAAAAAAATTCATGAGAATGAAAACACAATATTCTAATTATTTCCAAAAGCTTTCACACTATTCTAAAGGTGAATCATAAGAGGTTATCTTATAGAGTTTTATAAGAATGAGCAAAAATAGCGGTTTTCAAAAATTAATACTAAATTGTACTAATGTCGTAGCGCACCTTACCAACCAAAACAAAAACACTAGGTCATTATTTGTAGTAGGGTTCCTAATTTTACTGAAACATGTAATAATGAAATGTGGATGCTTTTATTCTACTATACGATCGTCTCCTATATTTAAACGTTCAAACATAACTAAACAGCACTAATCTCACGATCAACCTTTCACACCAACAAACTAAACCCTACCCTATAACCAATGGCAAATATTACGACATTAACATTCATACGTCATCGCTAATAATCATTTTCATTAGCTACAACCAAAATCATCATCATAATATGTAAGTACATATTGTTTTGTTATTTCTCTGTTGGTTTATAACGATTATATAATGAACCAAATGTAATGAGCTATAGATTGGATTGTTGTTGCTGGTTTTGTCAAAAAGGGTTTCTGTTGTTGTATGTGTAATAGTGAATATGAGAATGGGTTTTTCTTAAAGACCTAGGAACGGGAAATGAATATGACGAATTTTTGTTTGAATAAGAAAAAAAATCAAAAGAGATAAAAGAATGAGGGTATTTTAGATTGAGATGATCATTTTAAACCCAACTTTATGTATAAGGATGCAACATGGTTTTGCAAGTAACTCTTTTTCTACGTATTAAAGAAAACTTGTTTATTTGGACAACTTATGATGGTAGTTGAAACATTTATATGCTGAGAAATCTTAACAACAACCCTAAAAGACATGGTTATTATAATCTTTCACGTTTTTCGCTTGAAAATAGTACAAATATTAAAACACAACTAACAACAAACTACATCATTTTCATGTGCGAAACAAAGAAGAGAATCAATTATGAGAAGCAATTAGAGATAATAACTAAACGTCAGTAATATGTCTTGGATATTATGATAATTTTCAATTAAAATGTTACAAATTTGATTATCTTCAATAGCTTTAAAAGTTATTGTTAGAAAAACTTATGTTTGGTTTGCAAAAATAGTTGATGCTAAAGCTAAAACTGAAAATGAAAATGCAATCTAAGCAAGAGTCGGATGGTAAAACTTATATTTTCATATAAATCATTTGAAATATTTTTTATGGCTTAAGAGATTCCTCAATTTCTTCATACATATAGTGTTGAGTATATTTAGATAATTGGAGGCTAACAACTTGAAGCCACTCGAGGTGCAATATGGCCATGTGTATGTGTACACCCATACGACCTGGGCGAAGAAGTGCCAGATCAAGTTTGTCCTTCCTATTTGTTGTGAATACGATGATTCTTTCGTCACCGCAACTTGATCATAAGCCATCAATGAAATTAAGAAACCCGGACAATGTTACTTGATGATGACAGTTGTTAATGTATGTTAAGACTTTGATATGATTTTGTTGTTTAAGGATGTATTGTTCCACTAATCAGATGTTGGATTCTCAAACAGATAATGAGTAGAATCTTTTTATCCAACGCATAAAACAATCAATTCCAAAATGCAAATCATTGTTACATTGCTAGTTTCTTCAAATAAATACAAATAATTATCTATAACTTGTGTTTTTGGATAGTGTATGCAACATAGCTGTTGCATCTTGAGTATAAGTTAAAATTTTGTAACGTTATGTAGATTATAATTTCTTACCATCTTTTTTTAAGTAACATGTCCGCAAGTGTATAAGGATCATCATCATCATCTCCTTTTTGTCCTTTGGGAAACTTAATATGTACATTATGTTTCACCACAATCGTTTTTATAGATGTTTATGTTGGTCCGTTATGACTAAAGATTTTAGACTGTAAAGAGCAATAACGTGTTTAGGAGATGTGAATGCTTAATTAAGTGCTTAAATAATTAAGCGTTTAAATAAGAATCATTTTGAAAACTATCATTGGGTTGCTATTATGATCTCTCATATTGTGTACCACAGCATTCATAGTCACCTTAATATATATGTCCTCACAATGGATTTTGTACATGACAGTTTTAAGGGTGTTTGTGATATTTTTAATTATCTTTTAACCCGTTTAGTAAATGAGTAAGAACTGTCATCTTTTGATAATAATGTGAAGTATAAATGCGTTTTCTTAAAATCAATTTGATTTAACCATAAATGTAAAGTTTGCCCTTTAACCCGTCATTATGTATAAAGTTTACCTTTTAACTTAAATTTTTAGTTTTGCCCATTTGACCCATTTAAAAATGGTAAATCTTCACTTCTAAACAAAATGTACAAAAAAAATACTTACTAAATGACCCAAGTGATGAATTTGAGACTAACCACAGGATGAATCTGTTTCCTTGCTGCACTACAAAAGAACCATGAGAATGTGAGATATGGTCCATCAAAACTTTAATGTCCAAACAGCCCTTTTGTTCTAGTCATGAGCTTTTAAAACGATAATGTCTAAACAACCCCTTTAAATAGCGTGCATGACTATCAGCGATCTCCATTTATTTTTCATCATCCTCATCCATGTGAAGTGTCATCAGTGGAGGATTGTGGCTAAATTTTAAAAAATCCAAGCTTTTGCAATTGTTCGAACCCGTTCAAAGCCACGCATGAACCCGTTTTTTGGCTACCATTTGACTTCATTTACCTCAGCATCATCTTGGAACTGAAATTAAAGCTTAAATATATCATTTCCCTGCAATCATGTACAAATGCTGCATTTAGTGTTAAGCATATCGCTCATTCTAGGTAAAGATAGGAAACTGGAAAAAGAAAATTAAGCAAAAAGCCAAAAAAAACATCATTTCAAATTAGTTTCTTTAAAATTAGGCTACTGTGAAATAATTGGTTTTAATGGTATTCTTGAAAAACATTACTGTTGGTGCATTCTATGTTTAATTTTGTTGGGACATTTTTGAGACTTACCGGTAAATTTCTTTGATAATCGCAATCGTTAAAAGATGTATGTGAAATAGCGAACTTCTAACAATGGAGTTTTACATTGTTTTGAGTTACATTAGGAATATATACATAATAATGATATCAAAAGATCAGCTTAGAGCACCAACAATCTAAAACATTACAACATAAGTTATAGATTAGCTACATTATCACTTAACTCATCATCTCCACATCAACAAAATCAATTGGCTTTTACCTATAAACCATGCTCCATCTTCATTGGAAACTTCATAATAAGAGAAAAATATCGAATCAGACCTTCAAGTGGGCATCAAACTTTTACTCGTTTGTGAAGACTCTGGTGGACGCGACAAATTCATAACCAATAATAAACAACATGCAGTAAAAAAATGCAGACATAGTCATAGTTAGTTAGTTACTCTGTAGAGGACTAAATGGGTTACTATCTGTGAGCGTGCAGGAGAAAAAATAAGCACCACCTTAATGATAAAATCAAGAGCTTTCTGTATGATCACCCGAATCAAATAGGTTGTTGGCTAAATCTACAACACTTTGTGCTTGACGCAACTGAGACAACTCCTTCTCAGGTTCCTAATATTTACATTAGCTGAAATGGCCTGATTCATATAAGGTTTTAATCGGGAACAATGTGTGATTATGTTCCATTTTAGTCATTCTTAAGAGATACATAGTGATCAAGGGTGATAAGACAATAAAAGATACAACTGGGTCTAAGGTCCCTTTAAAATCCATGCTGACTGAAATATATGACAAGGTCATGAATGTTCTCCATCGTCCAACTACTGTATCGAATATCATTTATTTATACATCATTTGCTTTTTACATGAACTTCACATGATTATTAGCATGTACCATGTGCACACATGAATTATCAAAATTGCAAAGATTATGGTGCTAGAACAAACCCCATAAAACATTTATAATAACCTGCTTTTCCTCTCCGTTTTTTGGGTCAATAATCTACAAAGATATCCATGCGACTTTTATCTTAAGTACTAAAACATAAGATTTTAATATAATGTTGCAATAGCAACAAAGATAT
The DNA here is from genome assembly GCA_030686995.1 of Artemisia argyi. Taxonomy (NCBI): domain Eukaryota; kingdom Viridiplantae; phylum Streptophyta; class Magnoliopsida; order Asterales; family Asteraceae; genus Artemisia; species Artemisia argyi. Next base: position 11,792 of record JARVZY010000943.1, read on the forward strand.
TAATTTCAATATGATCCATGATTTTGACTTTTGAAGTCAGACTATGTATACCTTGGTATAAACAGGAACAATATCACCCTTAATAAAAATCCAACCTTTTTTCTACCTATACCCTACGTCATCAATTCACACCTATATGTTATGTTCCAAACTCGACAATAACAAAACAAACACATTAATTCATTATTAGAACGCAAATTACAAACACATATCATTATCTCTAATTCTTTTCATTCCTATAACCAACAATAATACATAAATTCAATTTAAATCCACTATAAAAAAAACATAATTAACAAAATTAACTATGGGCCAGAAAAGTAACGAATATAATCGAAACATTAATATTACTGAAGTAGAAGTAGAAGTAGAAAATTAGACATGGAACCCAAAATCTTACCAAAGTTAAGATTTCAACTAATTTGAGGTATAAACAGACTGCTGAATCGAATGAATTGTCATTAATTTTGAGAATCTACATGATTGTGATATTCGACTTTGTTTCTTCAATGATTTAGGCTTAGGGTTAGGAACTCAGCGAAATTGATTTAGGCTTTGTAACTTTGTTAGAGAATTGGGGTAATTGGGTTTTGTTTTATTAGTTTCAAATTACATAGTAGTCCCTTTAATATTTTTAAATTACCCAGCCTTCTCATAGCTTTTTATCTTTTAATTTTTGACACATGTATTTTTTAACTCAAATTTTCTAAAAAAACGAATTTACAAATACTTTTGCCAAATAAGGAATTATTTAGGTTTTTTAAATAAAAGATAATTAAAATAAATAAATAATAATTAAAAAATATTTCTTAATAAGGAATGATTTGATTTTTTTGAAATGGAAAAGTCCCCGCTAGGGGTTTTATTTTATTAGAAAAAAGATTTCTTGACTTAAACAAACTTATGCTGTAAATAAAATCAATTTCAAATCATTTCTATTCACATATCTAAATAAAGTAACATCTTTAAAATTCTAAATCGTTGTTCTATTATAAAACATTTGGGACCTTCTTAAAATAAAAGTCTTAACATATTAAGCTATTGCACTTGCTTATTGTAGCAAATTTTAATGAGTATAACTATAATAGCATTAGCTACGTATCACCAAGGTTGTAAATATCGCTCGGCGGTACTGTGGCGGTCGACCCCCGAAATCCGCCATATCGGTCTTGGCGGCGCCATGGCGGATACCATAAATTATAAAGGAATATGAAGAAAAAAAACCTAGATCTGAAGTGAATATGAAAAAAAAATAAAAAAAACCCCTATATCTGAAGTTAAACGGCGTTGACCGGCGTTAATCTAAAAAAAAAAAAAAAAAAAAAAAAAAAAAAAAAAAAAAAAAAAAAAAACCCTAGATCTGAAGTTGACCGACTTGTAAGAAAACCTGGACTTTTTATATGTGTTATGTGATATGGTTCTCGGTTCTGTGGGGGGTGATATATTGACCCTCCCTATTCTGATATACTAACACCTCTCTTGTGAAACTTGTTTCACTTGTGTAACATGTGTTTGTTGTGGATTCTGTGGAATCTGCTTGATACTGTTGAGCTTGTGATGATTTAACAGGCTTTTGTTGAATCTGAGCTTGTGAGAATCTGGTTGTGGAATCTGAGCTTGTGAGAATCTTATGGTACTTGTGGAATATGGTACTTGTTGTGTTGGCTTTTGTTGGGAATTTGTGGAATCTGCACTAGGTTTTGCATGTGTTTCTTGTGTTGCTTTGGTCAAAACCTGGACCTTGTGTGCAATTATGTGGAATCTGCACTTGGACAAAACCTGGACTTGGACAAATAAGGCGATGACGAATGGGTTTTTCAACCTCGAATGGATGGCAAACAATTACGTTTGCAACCTTCAAATCCGATCCTTACTAAACCTTTTTTTTTTAATTATGTTTTCAAATCCGAGCCTATAAGGTGATGATGAAAACCTGCACTTGGACTTTTTTTTGTGTTTGTGTTTTTTTGCTTGTGTTACTTGTTTTGTTTGGACAAAAACCTGCACTTGGACTTGGACAAAACTGGACTTGTGTTTTGCTTGTGTTACTTGTGTTGGGATAAAACCTGGACAACAAAAGGACAAAAAAAATACACAACAGTACCCTACCCTATGAGAGGGTTTGTACTTGCCTCCCATAGGGAGGTTTCGGTTAGTTGCTCCCATTTTATATTGGGGTGGGTTAACCGGACGGTCCCCAAAATTTTAGTCGAACCCCCCCTCATTTTTTTTTTTATTTTTATAATTTTGTTTATATCAAAAAGCTATAAACCTGAAAGTGAGGAACAAAAAATATAAAGTTTAATAAGTCAAACGGTTAAAACTGTCAAAAATACAGAACATAAACTGACAAAAAACTGGGTTATACTAAAAGAAAGTGGGAGACAAGAGGAAAAGGACAAGGGGACATGTGGGGTTACCCCTTACGGTTAACAGCCCCCGTTGGCAATATCCTAATACTACACATATTATCAGTTTTGTTTTATTTATGTTTTCTCATTGATTTGAGCATATTTAGTTTAGTTTTAGCAAATGTGACATCACAATGATTTTCATTTAAATACGTGTGTTAAATATATCTGCACGAACTAGTTTAGCCATATTATTGCTTGTCTTTTTGATAAAGTCCTCACCGATGTGCCGATGTGTATACTTTTATTCGAAGTGCATGTTTGGTGCGCAAACTTATGAGAGCTTATCATAGACACAATTAAAATTAAGTTTCATTTTGCTGATCTGAGTTCGGAGCTCCTGCATCTCGGTATGATGTTGAATCTGCATATCTCCTACAAGGTCTTCCAATGTATCTGCTCTTCGGTGTGCAATCTGGGCTTCCCAAGTACGGTTCTGTCCCTCCCTTCGCAATGATATCGCGAAAGAACGTGTCTCGGAGATATCTGAATGTATCTGAGCTAACCCCTACTGCAACTCTATCCTATTGGCTACAAGGTTATGTAAGGTGTTGTGGATAGTATCCGAATGGTCAAATGATGAATAATCAATCATCTGAAGAAGTGAGTCTATCTGTTCTTCGTGATGCTCTAAACGCGTCACTACTACAGAAGGTGAAAGAGTAGAGGTAATTTCCATCCTAGCACTCTCGCCAGTTTCATTAATGTAAGTTGGGGGAGTAAAACCAAGATGATATGGTAATGATGGTGAAAGTGGAGGAGTAGAATCGGAAATACGAAGTCGGCTGGATGTGGGTATATCTTCCTCAGGAATTTGTTCTCTATGGTGAAAAGTATATGGATAAGTTTGGCTAAAAAGATCGAATAAGTGGTCGGGTGCTTATGAATCAAATTCATGATGTGGTAATGGTGTATGTGTTGGTAAAACCAAAACATCGGGATTTTCAGGCGTTGTAACAATCTCGTCTTGCTCGAATGGTTCTGTTTCTTAGGAAACAGCGTCAGGTACAAAGGTAGAACGATAAACATGCGACGTAACAGATGCGACGGAAATATCAAAGTCGGATTCTGATATACTCATATTGAAATAATACTGTAATGATTCATAAATAAGAATTTATTGTCGTCAAAGAATACAAAATTCTAACATATCAAGATCAAAGTATTATAGCTTAACGATTAACTTACTGAGTACGGTAGCAAGCAGGCACGGCGGGCGAAAAATAATATGGTGTAAATTTAATTTATTTGAAAGTGTGGTTATAGTTCAATGTTTGAAAACATTTGGTTCTCTATAACTATGGCTCTGATACAAATCTGTAACACCCCGTAATTTGAAATGTGGCAGCGGAATAGTAATTAGGGTGTTACGGTGAGGATCGAAGTCATAATGATAGAAAACGACTCGAAGGAGACGTTTTAAAATATAAGTTCATTTATAAAAATTCAAATACAAGAGGTCCTTATCAGAGTATTATAATAAAAGTCTTGATGTTTTAAACTGAATCAAACATCTTTTATTTTACACCATTATTGAAATAAAATAGATAAGTTTTGAAGTTTTTGCCGCTCGTTCCATGCTTGCTTCCCCTGCTAAATACCCGAGATACATGTTTAAAAGTCAACAAAAATGTTGAGTGATATCATAGAGTTTGAATTTAATAATCATTTTGATACACAAGTAAGATTGTATTGGAAATACAATCAGTTTGAAAATATTGATATTGCAGTTTATATATTGCTCTAAGTCTCATGACACGCAAACTTTAACAAATACCGTAAAAACGGAGGTGTTTATCAAATCAATGATAATTTTTGCCCTCGTGTAATAGGTGATTTGCCAATTCCTATTTTTACTCAAATATAATTATCACAACTAATACGACTAACCACATGCATAATGGCATTCCGTCAAGTATTAATGGGACAGACTGTCAAACCTTAAATAGATCTATTCATTATATTCGCGTTCACATAACAGTGATTAATGGCTCATGATCAAGGGTCTTTTGGCAATAGCTAACTTAGGCATATATCAAGCCAGGAAGCATACAGAAAATTACTTGCGATTTGTTTATAACATGTATCCCCCTCACGGAGTTTGAAAAGAAGTAAATGTGAGGCTATGACTCACCTTGATTGATACTGAAATGAAGAAAATAAAGTCGGACGAATTAATGATAACGGCTTCAAAACACAACCTGATAAATAAATTTATCTGAGAATTCGGCCAAATACTATTTGGTAAATACGAACGAATAACGAATAATAATTATTCGTTATGACGAATAGGTGATGTGCAGTGTAATTCTTGTGATATGCATGATATGACAAAATATGATATTTAAATTATCCATCGAAGTTTTACCTTTTTAATCGTAAGTAAAAATATTAACTTTTGAAATATCGTTATATATATTATTAACGTTACATTAAATAATATATATAAAAAAAATAAAAGTTTGAATGTAATACGAAACAAATTTACGAAAATAGAAAATAAATAAGAATGATAAATAGATTATGTTTAGTCTTTGTCTCTTTTTCCAATTTTACCATTTTTACTCTAACGATATTTGCGTTACACCGTTAGTCCTTTTTATAAATATGTTCAACTATAGTCCTCTAATTGTCCAATAATCAATACTAGGCTTAGAATATTAACTTTCATCAATTTTTACCCTTAAGTTTCTGTTTTTACAGGTTTAGTCCTTACTCTTCAATATTTACACGTTTAGTCCTTCTAGGCGTCGTCGCGTTACATTTTTAGTCCAAAATTACAAAAATGATTATAAAAATTTTCTAAAAATTTCTGTGGCTTATTAATTCAATAATAAGCTGATTTCAACTGCTTATTTAATGAAAAGCTAATTTTTTTAGCTTATGGGCCCTTAACGAACCATATCAAGGCCCGTTAAGATTTTTGGAGGCGAGGGCATGAAAAATGTTTTGGGCCTGGCCTTGGACTATTTTTATGATTCTAAAAACATTTCATATGGGCCCAGTGGGCTTACGTATCGTTACTTCTTATTGGGCTTGAATTGAGCCCACACGAAAATATTAAGTTTTTATATAAAATTTTGGAGTTGAAAACCTTGTTCATGTCGATTCAAAATGGGTCAATTGGTGTGTCAAAACGTGAGTATTTTTACAAGTTGTATAAATGAAATTGGTAGTTTTCTAGGTGGTCTATTGAGTCGTGTAATAATATAGTACTCTTGTTACGTAAAATTTAAAGTTATACAAGTGTTTCGTAGCATGTTTGTATCGTGTATATATTTGAAAAACTTGAAAATATTACTAAGTGTTTTTACTGAATTTCATACGATGGAACATGTTTCAAAATATGATCGTGTGATGCATGTAACGTTTAAACTAACGTGAACTTAGTGTGCTACGTGACTCCTAGGCCTTCCAAGATAGAGGCTAGTCACGTCTAGTGTTATATATGACAATATATACGTAAAAATAATATGCAAAGTGTATATACGTTCGAAGCAAAAATGAATAAGGTGCATGACTAATTTTTAACGTGTGATTTGAATGGAAACGAGTAGAAATAACTTACAACACCCTTGAGGTGGTAGAGAATCGAGAGTGAAGGTATGGAACACAAGGAATATCTCGTTCAAAGTATAACCCAAACGTTATACGTATAAAATCAAACCGATAACCCTTTTCTTGCGTCCAAACTAAATAGCAAACGATTTCTGGCTTGTAAGAGTAGTTTTTAGGAAGAAATAAATATGTGAGAGAGTATGGGAATGGTGAGAAACGGGTGCATACATGTAAGCTATATATGGTCTCAAAATATAACACGTATATGTGAACTATTTCAAGGAACCTCACGTACTATTGTATGTCAGTAAAACTTAGGACCTAGGATGATTTTATATTGTTAAACTATGAAATGTGAGTGCACAAAATGTGGAGGATGTCTTGGTGAATCATGCTCAATGTCGACCAACTATATATTTATGTATACGATTTGCTTAATCATGTGTAACTTGAATATAACTGATCCTCTTTGACATTTGAACATGAAATCATCTTAGAAATGTTATTAGGAACAATTAGGAACAAACGGGAATCAAAACGGTTAAGTTTTGAATAAACTATGAATTGATTGGGTCGAGTATATATCGATCACTTTGCCATTTAAAAACGTATCAAACGTCGTCCAATGAACTTGGGATTTGACACACTAATATTTGGCTAGGTGGTAAACAAGATGGTGTAAAAATATTGGTATGTCGTGTGTAAGAATCGAGATTAAATTAGGCGTTTTGGAGGCTTGGTACTAGTCGATCGTATGAAATAATAAGGATTTGGATTTGGGCTTATGGCCTTGGGCCTGTGAATAGTAACCAAGAGATGAGCTGAAAAATAATTAAGGGTCCGTTTCGTTAATTATTGTGATTAGGAAATTTAATTAGGTTTAGGAAATATAATTAGGATTAAATGAAAAGTTTAGGTTTCGAGTAACGTGTCGAGGATTAATTCCGTCATTTCGTAAATTATTATTTTGTGATAATCGTCAAAATAATATAATAAGAAAAATTTCAAATTTTTCCGAGAAAATGGGAATTAGTAACGATAACGAAAGATTAGATATTTTATTAACGATATAATTACAAGAAATTTTTACAGGGTTCTACATTGTTGGTGGGTTCTAGCCGCGGGGATGGTTGATGAGGCGAAAAATGATCCGTTTTTAGGGGGTCATTTAAGCCCCGAATTCGAATTTATTTGATCAAATAATGCCCTAAATCGTTCCTTTTGTGATTTTAGGTACTTTGGGAGTGAAATCTGGAAAAGGAAGCAATTCAGACGTTTTTGGAGCATAAAAGTGAAGAAAACGCCAAAGTCTTAATTTTCCATGCTGGAAACAGTAGGTGACGGCGTCAAGAGTAACTCCCTGACGGCGTCAAGAGCAAAATTCCATGACGATCCAGTACAGATTTGAAGGCGTCACGAAGTAGGGCGTCAAGAGTAAAAATCATGACGGCCTGGAAATGATTAATACTTGACGGCGTCAAATGTAGATCAAGGCAGTCCGAGAATAGTTTTGGCGGCGAGGTGACGGCGTCACAAGCTTGGTCTTGACTCCGTCAGACCCCTTTTCCTATATATAGTTTTCTAATTTTCACATTAAAAAAAAGAGAGAAGTTTTGGAGAAACCCTAAGTACGATTTTGGTGCGAATTTTACAGGTTTTTCAAGGATTCCAACCCCTTGATACCTTTCATGTGTAATTAAGATAAGTGTTATTTTAATTCAATCAATATGTCTATGTGTTGGTTGTCTATATCTTGTTCTTGTCTTAATTCCATCATGCTAGGCTAGATCTATCTTGTGTTTGCTTGGATCTAATGAAACCTAGATGTTAATTATGTGTTGATTACTTGTTTATTCTTGTCTTGGATGAATGATTTATATGTTAGGCTTAAGAAAACTGGCAGATCTCCAATTGGTAACATGCTTGAACGTCTTAAGAAACATGAACCGACGCGCACTAGGTCTTTATTGGTTGTATTTAATGCATGAGCCACTGTTTACAATCCCTATAGTTGTGTTGGGCATGGTGTAGGAGGAGATAAGAGCTCATAGAATTGGGGAGTTAAGTGTGTCACCCCATGAATGGTATTAAGGAATACGATCCGTCATCCATGCAATTATAACAAGTAATTAACGTGTAAAAGATGTCTAGGGAGTAGTGAAATCTAAGTAAACACATTTTCTCCACTTATTGCTCACAACTTTAGTATATTTAGTTTATTTTCATTTATAATATCGCTTTCATAAAATATAAAAATACAAAAATAATCATCCCTCACCTTTAGAACTAGTATTTAGGTTTTCTAATCCTAGCGACACTATTCCTAAGTTGAACGATCAATCCCCCGGTATTTGTCATTATACTATACTACAACGATCAGGTACACTGCCTGGTGGGGGTTGTAAGCTTCTCAAGATCCCTTAAGAGGTAAAGCCTGGTGCGATTCCCACGTATCAATGGTTGTAAGTTTTAGTTGTGGTGGTGGTTGTGCTTTAGTTTTAAGTTCATGAGGGTGGGTTTTTTTTTTTTTTTTTTTTTTTTTTTTTTTTTTTTTTTTTTAATGATAATGATGATTAGGGATTATGTGTGATCGTGTGAATGTTGATTTGGTAATACTTGCCACTTATTATGATAATGATGATTAGGGATAATGAGTTCTTTTGTTGATTTGCGAAAAACCGATCGTCAAACTATTTAGTTTTTTGTGTAAATGTGGGAGAGGTTCGTATAATAATAATAATAATAATAATAATAATAATAATAACAACTTGTTTTTTGGTACATATTGGTAGAAATAGAGACCCTACCAAGAATCCCAAATCCCAATTTCAACCGAAAGTAATGGCCCAAACCATGTAGCGTTTTTTACTTGGTTGGAAACATGTTGTACAAAGTTGGTACGGTTCGATATCAGCTTAAAAAAAAAAAACAACCATTATTTTTAATTGCTCAACATTAGGAAAAAGGTAGATGATTTGTACAGATGATGTTTTGATTTGCACGTTTTAATATAAAACCAGCTAAAGCAAAATGTATAAACAATACGATTGTTTACTACAATAAGTTAGAGTCTCATTCATTGAATATGCAAATCATTTCCCTTAAGGAAATCTATAGAATAACCTATTATGTTTCGCCTTGAAATAGTGTGAAATTTTTTTGTGAATATTTAGAATATAATATTTTCATTCTAATGATTATTTTAAAAAGATAATCTCAACCATTGATGTCAATAAATCCTAGTTGTACAATTCGAAATAGTAATGTATTTATATTATTAGGTAACCTCATTTGATATCAGACACCTCAATATTCTTTTACATTTTTTTTAGTTATTATGACAATTTGTAAATTGTCTTTGCTCTCATTATTTCGTGTTGTATAAAAAGTTTCTAGAGCTATGTGGTCATCTGACTTAGCATGTAATCACCAATGTGGATATCAAGCTAACAATTAAGAGCACGCATAATGCGGTTCATCTTCACGAGAAAAAAAAAAAAAAAAAAAAAAAAAAAAAAAAAAAAAAACAAAAACAACTTATTTAACTTGAGTATATAGTATATACACATAAATAAAGTTTAGTTAGATTATACCGTAAATTTGATAATTCTAGGCAGAAGATGACAACAAATTTGGACTTCTTAAACCGCGTTACTCTATATATGCATGAGTATGATGTGGGAAGTAGAACATGCAATAAGATTGGCTACTATTCACATTTATGTCTCGGGGGATATTTTTTCCGAGACTACCATTCACATTTTATGTTTGTAGGTCAACCTGTGTGAGTGTGTAATATACAGAATCGGATAAACATTACCCGGTTACTTTACTCAAGCCCTCGCCTTGCAAAGAAATGCAGAGCTAGTCACCTAGGTTGCGCCTTCTAATTTTAATGTTCTTGTCTACTATCAACTAACATTACTTGCCTCACTTAGGTTATTTGATTTTGACTGTATAATCTATGCAAACAAACAATATCACTAGTAATACTATAAAAAAGGCTTGTAACATTAGGATGATAAAAGATTAACAAAACTTCCTATACAAATGAAAATCAAAAATCCCAAAACATCACATGCAATAGCACAACCGAATGCTAATTAACAAACTAATAACATCGGATAAACATTACCTATTTACTTCACTCAAGCCCTCACCTTGCAAAGAAATGCAGGGCTAGTCACCTAGGTTGCCGCCAATCCCTAAAAATTGCAAGAGTATATTATAACGAGTAAGAGAACATATATCAATAATAAACACAACTGAATGCTAATTAACAAACTAGATGAAACATACTCAAAAAGTCAAAATCATAATGATCATCCTTTGCATTCGACTATTTAACAATTTAGATGAATTCATCCGTAACTTAACCTAATCGGTCCATAAGCTAACCAAAATATCCGAAAATTAACAAAATAAACCTAATTATATGTTAATTAACTTAATTAATACATAAGTTAACCTAGTTATCCGCAAATTAACCTAATTAGCCTAATTAATCTGTAAATTAGCATAATTAGCGGTATATTAACCTAATTAGCCTAATTAATCCGTACATTAACCTAATTAAACATTAGTTAACCTATTGATATATAAATTTACATAATTGGCGGTAAATTAATCTAATTAATCCGAAAACTAAGCTAATTGCTCGATAAATTTAACCTAATTAGCGGTAAATTAAACAAATTGATGCGTGAATTAACGTAAATTAAAGAGCATAAAAAACACCTTTTTTGATGATTAATAAGGATTTGGGGGAAATGGTGGGAGTGAGTTATGAAAATGGGAGTCGGATTGAAGGTATTTATATTCCGTGATTTGAAGGTCCTCATGATGAAGAGCTGGAAGGAATTGAAAATGAATCAAAGGGAATACTTGAAATCCATGTTAGAAAGGAGGTTTTTTTGCTTATAGAGGATTTGGGGGTTTTTCTGAAACACGCATATGCAGAAAGAAGGAAAGGACATAACCTAGAAAACCAATGTTAGTTCTAAACTACTAGTGTACATGTTTGGTATTTGTTTTGTAACTTTTATTCTAATTTGGATTTCAAATTTTAACAACATCATTAATATGTCCATAGTAGACAAGTAATTATGATAGATACCGAGCTCAAAGTAATGTTAAACCCCCAAGTTTCGTAAATGGTTTGTAAAAGTTGCTTTGTAGTGTCAAAATCCAGTTTTAAGTATGTATATGAGCTATACTCAAGTTGTGTTTAAGTTGAGTTGAAAATGGGTAAAAAAAAAGGTGTTTGGCAAAACATTCGTCGCTTGGTAAAGTACGTGTTAAAGGGTCGTTTAGACCACAAATGTTTATGATAATGAAGTATATGTTATGTCAATGATTTCTGGAAAGTTTCGTTAATTGTCGAGTTATAGAAATTGTTTTTCCGGAAAATGAGTCAAAAGTGCATAAAAATGATATGCAGAAAAATCGGTGTTTGGGACAGCCAGTAGTGCATAAAATGGGTCATGTTAGAAAAATAATTTCTTTTCATCCGTGAGTCGTTAGAAGTCGTGCCACCCGTTGTTTCGAAGGTAATTTAGTCTAGTTTTTTTCTAAAAATAGTCTCAATGTCTTTTTTGTAACTGATTTCAGTCAGTTCATAAAAGAGTCACAGAAGGTCAGTAACAAGCCAAAGCGTTTCCGCATAAAAGTTTAAAAATTTTGGGTCAAATCGGGAAAGGGGCTTTTCATGAAATACCTAGAAGGAAGCAGTCAGAAAAATATCATTCATATGTCATCGCTAATAATAATTTTCATCAAATACAACCATAATCATCATCATAATATGTAAGTACATATAGTTTTGTTTTTTATCTGTTAGTTTATAACAATTATATAATGAACTAAAGGTAATGAGCTATAGGTTGGATTGTTGTTGATTTTGTCAAAAAAGGTTTTTGTCGTTGTATGCGTTTATTAATGGATATGAGAATGGGGATTTTTTTTAAGACCTAGGAACGGGGGAATGAATATGACGAATTTTTGTTTGAATAAGAAAAAAGAATAAGATAAAAATGAGGGTATGTTAGTAATTTCACATTGAAATGACCATTTTAAACCCAAGTTTTTCGTTTACAGATGCAACATGGTTTTTCAGTTCACTCTTTTTCTATGTATTAAAGAAAACTTGTTTATTTGAACAACTTATGATGCTAGTTGAAACATATATTGTTGAGAAATCTTTGTCGAAGATTGTGGACGAAAAGATTTTGAATGTGGAAAGTGGCGCTCGTGCTACTTTATGGAATAATTGGGTGCCTAAGAAAGTGAATATTTTTATATGGAGAGCCTTAAAAGGAAGACTTCCGGTTCGCGAGGAGCTTGATAAAAGAGGTATTGACTTGGATTCGCTACTTTGTCCATGTTGCAACAGTGTGGTAGAGTCCTGTAATCACTGTTTGGTTTTATGTAATTTTGCTATGAGTGTTTGGGAAGAGTTTTTAGTTGGTGGAAGATTGGGAGTGTTAATGTTTTCTCCATTGAGGAACTATTCTCATCATGGGGTAATGTTGTCATCCCTAACAGTGTGTCTCGCTTATGGCAAGTGGTGATTTGGATGTCCGGTTATTACATATGGAAAACTAGAAATGAGAGTCTTTAAAAGAAAAATATCGAGTATAAACAAAGTAGTTCAAGACATTCAACTTAAAAGCTATGAGTGGGTTACGAGAAGAGCAAGAAAGTACGGATGTGTTGACTGGCAACGGTGGCTGCACGATCCCATCAAATGCCGCATTCTTCAGTAATGTTGATGTGTTGTCTGCAATTTCTGTCTTAGTACAGTGAGTTTGAGTTTGTTTGCAAGTTGTGGCTGCATTTCGGTTCCTATTTGCAATGTTTCTAGGATGACTTTCTACTGATGATTGGGTATGTCTGCAAGTGTGTTTTATTGGGTATGAGTTTGGTTTGCTTTGGCAGCAAGTGAAATCTGGAGACCAATATTGCATTTGAGAAGTATTGTCACACGTGGGATTGATGGCAGTGGCAAATTTTGGAGTCTTTGTTTTTATGTTTTATAGTTCTTGTGCTAGGCAATTGTTCTTAGATTGTTGATGGGTATATGTTTGTTTGGTTTTGTCTTGTGGGTCTTATCCTCTTTTAATCTTCTTGTTAATTGAGGTGGATGGGATGTCTCATTTTGTATTTTGTATCCTTTTTTGGTTTTTATAAAATGTTACCTTTCAAAAAAAATAAAAAAATAAAAATAAAAAAATCTTAACATCAACTTTAAAAGACATGGTTAATAACATCTTTCACATTTTTTGCTTGAAAATAGTACAAATATCAAAACACAACTAACAACAGACTACATAATTTTCACGTGAAAAACAAAGAAGATAAACAATTATGAGAAACAATTGGAGATAATAACTAACTGTCGGTAATATGTCTCGGATATTATGATAATTTTCAATTAAAATGTTACAAATTTGGTTGTCCTCAATATCTTTAGAAGTTGTTGTTAACAAAACTTACATGTGTTTGCAAAATTAGCTTAAGCTAAAGCTAAAGCTGAAAATGAAAATGCAATCTAAGCAAAAGTCAGATGCTGAAACTTATATTTTCATAAATCATTTGGATATTTTTTAAGGCTTGAGAAACATTTCAATCTAAAATTCTACTAAACTACTTCACTTAAACAAAACTTATGTTGTAAATAACTTAATTTTTAAAATCAATTTCAAACCATTTCTATTCACATATTCAAATAAAGTAACGTCTTTTAAATTCTAAATCTCTACTACATTATAATGCATTTGAGATCTTCTTAAAATGCAAGTTTTAAAATATTAAACAAACGCATTTGTTTATTATGACAAATTTTAATAAGTATAACTATATAACTATAATAACATTAGTTACAACACGTTAAAACACTTTTTGTAGACATGTTTCAAAAAAATTATTAAAAAAATACAATGTAATTTTTTTTGAACTTAATACAATGTAATTTAATTATCTGATTTTGGTTTTTGATATTTGGATTTGTGTTTTAAGGACTTGGCTCGATGTTTTAAGGATTATGTAGTACAAATTTTAATAAGTATAAGTATATAACTATAATAACATTAATTACAACATTTTAAAACACTTTTTGTAGACATGATTCAAAAAATTATTAAAAAATACAATGTAATTTAATGTATGAAAAAAAATCTATAATCATGGCTACCTATTAATTTTTCAACTCTTATAATAAATCTTATTATTAAAACACTCCTAAAATGAAAAATACATGTTATTATATATATTGTGCAAACTAATAAAATACATAAATCTTCATACAATTTATATGCAAGCAAGTTGATGACACATAAGGTTTTAAAAACTGGACCGGACTAACAGGTTTAACCAGGAACCAGAGTCGCCACTAGTTCGAATAGCCAATGAAGGCCGTCAGAAAACGAACATGAAAAGACCTTCAAAACCAGTAAAAGCAGGTGAACCAAGTTGGACCAAAATCATTTTCTTCTTGCTTTTCTCAAGTTAATCAACTAATTATTACCATTTTGTAAGTGCTCAACTTCAGTCACACGATTTTCGCCATCGCAAAGACTCACTATCTATACTACTATATAATGCATTTGAGACTATTCTATGATTAGAAAGACTTAAAATTCAGA
>JARVZY010009335.1:5000-7500 GCA_030686995.1 Artemisia argyi
AGGTGTCTTAGCTCCACCGATAGGAACTGCCCACCTATCCAGGTAACCTCACCCGTGAACCACGAACTACACTTACAGACAACCTAAGAAGAAACGGAGTATCGCCCTTTCATAAGCATAAGAAGCAAAAACTAGAAGAATAAACAAGAGATAACGCGCATACAAAGAGGATTCTTAACCGTTCGCAAAGAGAAGATAGTTGTTTTAGGCAAGGAAAAAAGCCAACCATAGCAGAACGCAATCAAAGCTTTCGTCCTTGGCCGCTCCTTCAACTGATTTCATTCATTCATAAACTCGCTTGAACGTGCCATCAAGAGCTCCAGCTGCAAGAGGATAGGATCTTTAGGCTGGGCACGAAAGCTGCATTGATTTGACTTCTTTGCTTCTGCTATTGAAGCGAAAAACCCCAAGAAAACTTTATCAATTCTCATTCTTCTTGGCGACAAGGAAGGCTACCCCTGGGTAAAAGTACTAATCCGTCTATCTACTTACTACCTAACTAAGAGAATGGTATTTACTGAGAGAAGTAGTACGAGGAGCTAGATTGTTGCTGTCTTCTTTTTGGCAGTGGGATAGGGGAAACTGTGAGGACTGAACTTTCACTTTCTTACTTGAACTCATAGCTCTTTCTCTTTTTCTCTTTTGAGAGCTGTATGTAACTACAGTTCTTTATGGGCTGGGGAAATCTCCTAAATTACAAGAGAGGAAGATAGAGTTAGCATTGATTGGGAAGGAAGGAACTAGTAATCCATTTAAGAGGACTTTAACCCTAGAAAAAGTCAAAGGGAGGGAAGGAACTTACTTTTTCTAACTCGGAATGAATTGGAAGTGCGAGATGCACTAATCGGAAAGAGACTCTCTCTTGACCTGACTTTCCCTATTGGCTTTGACTGCGGTAAGTAATTCACTCAAACCGATTCCATTTATGGAGGGTGGGAAAACGATTTCTTTTATCAGGATTAAAGGCTTAGCCGCCTGACTCACTCCGGATAGAAAGATTGAGGGGGTCAGACACGGCGGAGACTTTCATTGAATATGGGATTGAGACTACGACTGGAATGGAATTGCTCCGTTGATAGATCCAGATTCGCATCCGCCCATCTAAGAGATTTCTTCGTGCCGGGTCGTGAGCTATGTGGAGCGATAAAAAAAATGGGATCTATTGGGCTTTCACCTGCACTGCCTTCGCCTAGGACATTAGAAAGGGCGAGAAAGGGCTTGCTGCTGGTTCGGAACTCCCCTATCTATTTGAATTGATTTACAGCGCCTATTTTCAAGCTTATAAAAGGAATTGCTTCTATTAACTTTAAAGAGTGTCTCTCCTGTCCGGCTCGATATGAACAAGGTAGGCTGGTAGGTGGGTAGGCTTCTATCCGACTGCAGTTCTCCCCTTAGCCTTAGGGCAGGCACGAAATCAATTAACAGCTTATAAAGAAAAGAGGACGACTTAAGACAGCAAGAACGGCCAAAAGAAGTAAGTCACTTGCAAGCCCAGGAAGAATGAAAAGAAATCGATGAATGTGTCCCCGACCAAGCAACGAAGAAGCGCTAGCAGATGAGATTGGACCTATATAGACTAGGAAACACAGGGAAAGAAAGTCTTGGGGGTCCCCAAAACAGAGTGAGAACTAGCCCTTTGAGGAGCTCTCTAAGCTGTCTAACTCTCTATTACCATATGCAGAGGGAAACCAGGTTCAATAGCCGGATAGAGTAAGAAAACAACTAAATAGAAATGAGTACTTGCTACGGGTGAAGGAGTAAAGAGTTTCAAGAAAAAAATATCCTTAATGCGACTGCGGGAAGGCTGTTCCTGCTACATTTCGCTGGGGAAGAAAGAAGGAATTGAGTCCTTTCACATTATCACGGAAAAAGGGGATTGCCTATTAGTCAATTGTGACTGGAAAAAGACCCGGAACCCCATACCCTCTCATTCACTTAAGGCCGAGGAGCGTAGATTCATCTTACTTTTTATAAATGGAAAAAGAGACATAAGTCACGCATTCGAGCAAGAGCCTTTGCCTTTCTTCGCTATGTAAATAGAGGGCCGGAGGAAGAAGTGCCAGAACCTCAACAAAAGAATTAAGGTGATAGAGTCTTACAGGAGACGCTAGGCTTCGGAATTGAATGGAATGATTCCTCTCCCTTGGTTGCCTTCACTGCCCGTGAATCCCTTCTCTTTTTCTATTCCAGTAGTCTTATGCGGTCTGGTCTGTCCATTAGTTGCTTAACTCATAGTAGTTAGGAGGTTGTTGTCCTAATGAGTGTAGCGGAGTGCTCCCTATCCTATTACTCATCTATAGGGCTATCACCCTAGCTTTCCCTGTCTCTGCCTTTCTTTCCTAGTCCTGAGTTTTTCTTCTTGACTATTGCTTGGGATTGGGTTTGACACTATTCAATACTAAATATCTACTCGTGGAGGGAGGGGAGGCAATAGATTCATCTTAGGCGGTAAGCGAAGGAACTGTAGGGCTTAGGGCAGCGAGTGAGCCTCGGATTTTTC
>JARVZY010009335.1:17500-26999 GCA_030686995.1 Artemisia argyi
TCCCTCTAGTCGAATCCATAATCCATAGAAGTCCCAATAGAAATTGACTGACATGGCTCTTCCATCGACGATCTACTGCTCCCTCTTAGTTGCAGATGCCCATGCTTTGATTCGAAAGCCCTAGCCAGTGATGAATCCCCAGGAAGAGAGGACTATTGAATTCCTCCTCCCTTCAGTCCAGTTTGAACCCGTCCCAGCAACGAACACCTTCCTACTGCAAGGCTTTGCTCTGCCCTTCCACTAGAATCCACTCCGGGTCGGAGGAGCAGCTAATCCAACTTCTTGAGATATTGAAGAACGAACATTTGCTTGAATTCCTTGCCTCACCCTGAGATGAGAGGGAAGGTCGATTTGACTCGAATCCTGGACCTGATCTTTAATCCTACACCGGTTAATGATGCGATGGGAGAAGTTTTTCTTTTGTCATTTTTCATCAATGCTGGCCCAGTCGAGGTTCGTCCATGCCCAATCCCAATGGACAAACCTTAGCCCCTAGCTCTATAATCCACCCTACCCAGTCCCTGAAAGCCCTCCCGGGGCCTAGCCCTCTTTCTTCGAGTCTTAAGCGGCTTTCATCGTTGACGAACACCTGCGCTAATAAGACAAAGAGGGAGTCTATGCCTTGAATGAATCAGTAAAGTAACAACGGATTAGTGGAATGAGGGATCAAGAGACAGATAGGGGGAGAATGGCAATCATTGGTGGACCTTCCCTTGAACGAGTCACGGAGCTCTCAACGGAGTGGTTTAGGTTCTGGAATTCCATCTCTAGTTGGGGCTTTCGGTTCGAAGGTTATAAAATGTGGTGCGGGTTCATCTCTCTCGACCAGTTCAGCTTCAAGGGAGGGTGATCGAGGGGACCCAGACTTTAGATCTCTTCTCTATAGCGGGAGGTCTCTTTCGTATCAAGAGTGTTTTGGGGAGGCCAGGGAAGACGGATTGGATCGAGAGGCGATGCTTATACCTCTTCTTTATCGATAGGATTCCCATCATTTGCAGTCTCCGGCGAAGGAGATAAGGGCGAGGGACCGAACATGTTCTATCCTCAACCTCCATCCGTCATTAGTAATCTCAATTCGCTTTTCCTATTCACTAGTACAATGCGCGCTACAACTAGCAGCCCCTTACTAGTAAGGGAAAAGGCTAGCGCGCAAGGGCTGATGAAAAGCCAGCAACTTGTTAGGACTAGGTTTTGGCTTGCCCCTTTCTTCTTATTAGGAAGGTAGGTTTGGAACCCTATACAAGGGGCTGCTTGCTGCTCACCCCTATCTCTAAAGGGGCGCACACTCGTTACCACTAAACGACGAAGCCGGGAGCGGAAGGAGGGACTTGAACCCTCAACCTCAGCCTTGGCAAGGCTATGCTCTACCAATTAAGCTATTTCCGCCAGCTACGGTAGTGGCGAAGCACTACTGAGCAATTCACGTATCACTTGATACGGACGACTTCTGTTTTTCCGCCGGACCACAGTCTTGACCTCCGATCGAGCTACGAACACGAGTAGGTAGGCGGCTAGGGGGGCGGCAGGGCTGCGCCTTTTCAATCAATCTCCGGCCGCTCCGCTATTGGTGCGAGCTGTAAGGAGTCTTGATCTCGAGTCAAGCTGGGGCGTCATCTGTCTTTTAAGTTCAGTCATTTCCTAAAACGGCTCCTCTTATTCTTTCTACGATAATCCAAACTGCAGCTCCACGAGTCTGCTCGGAACCAGTTGATTCCTGAGCCATTCGTTCTCTTTCACAGTCGAGCTATTTCATTCCTCTCGGTTGGCCTTTGCCATCCACTAGAGCAAGTAAGAGAACCTAGAGTGAATGAACTTAAAGAACCGCATGACCGGATTGTACACCGGCTATGTATATGGATGTGCATAAAGAAGGGACGGGGCCGGGGAAGAGAGAGGGAAGAAGCTGCAGCGGCACCTCACGAACTTCTTACTGGAGCAGTACTATAGGCATTTTTGAGTGTTTGGATGCACGTCTTTTGTTCATATTCCTGCGCAGTTAAGAGAGAAATTGCCCCCAAGGAAACCACTTGTGTCTTTCTTGGATATGCTCAGTCCGGGTATAGACGCTATGACGTGAAATCCAAGAGACTCGATGTATCCTTGAATGTTTTCTTTAATGGGGGCGCTTCATATTTTCCTTAACCTAATTAATAAGCCCCGGGGGAGAATGATGATGGAGAAGTATTGCGGCCTTCTCCTGTTCATCAACTCTAACCGCATTCTTCTGCAGTTGATGTTACGGATCAGCCTCACGCTTCAAGCAGCTTTGCTCAGCATCTTCTGCCGATTGTCAGCCTGTTCAGCTGACCTCAGAGGATTCCAGTCACCCGGCACAGCATGTTTATTCTCGGCAGCGATTACAGTCTCTTTCCCAGGGTCAGACTACTCCATAAGATCAGCAGTCTAGCCCAGTTGCTTCCCTTTTAGGCGCTTCCTCTAGTTAAAGAGTGAATTCAGGAGTTCCAGGCAGGCGATAGGGGCTTCGGGGGGATAACATGAATCGTATAAGCCTGAACCCTATTAGTTATGTGCTTCCCCCTTCAAGAGCTGGGCTACTACCCTAATAAAGTTCTTCCTAGCGTATAGTATTGGGCAGATTGAGTCTTTCTCTAATATAGTACCTAATAGTTAGATTAAGCATTAGGCGCAACTTCGACTATAAAGCATCCCGTTAATCTCTTCTCTTTCTGTCTTCAAGCTTCAAGCTTTTGCCTAGGAGCTCGGATTCCAGTCCTATCGTTAGAAGGCAGCATAGTTGGGAATTTCTTCCTGCGGCGAATAAAGGAAGAGAAAGGGCTCTCTAATGCCTTATTTGTACGATATGATGCAAGCAAGGAATCCTATTAGAGTGATGCAAGTCAGCCTATAAGATGAAACCGAAGATACTAAGCCTGGAATCAGTCGCTCTCTATGTCAATTTCTCTTTAGCAAGAAGCCCTGTGAAAGCTATCAGATAATGACTTTATAGAGGTCCCTCGCTGACGCCTTCATTTTGATTTTTTTCATCTCTTTATGATATGCTATCTTCCTTTAGCCAGACTTCCCGCATTACTGTGATCAAGAGGAAGCGCTAAGGTCTATCCTTTCCTTAAGTTAAGAGTGAAGGACGGATACTGGCTCTTTAGGACTGATAGTAGCTGCTCTTCTGGTAGTATAGCTGGTAGCTCTGCTTATGCTAGCTCTCTTCTTTCTTATGAGAGAGATTCGCAATAGGGGCATTTCTCTGTAAGAAGAAGGCCTGTTACAGCTATCAGATATAGGGGATTTACTTCACCTTGAATAACTATCGTTAAATGGCTTTCTTTTCAGCTGCTTTCATATTTCATTAAGGTAGTTTGCTTACTTAGTGCTTTCGCTAAGGTGACGACTTGAATGAAACTTTCATTGGGGAAGGGATAGATAAACAGAGTCGGGGTCATAGTACTGAGCCGGTTTAGTTAGACCTTACCTTTCATTTCATCTTTGTCTTTTAGCTAATGGTAATAGTTTCAAAGATAGACGTGTCACATAATCACATAAATAAGGAAAGAAAGTGAGTGAAGGAGTGACTCTCGGGGATAGGCACGACTAAACAGACTCAAATGCATAAGTATACTTTAGGAGTTCCTATGGAAAGACAATAAGGCGTCAACAGTGCCGTCTAGCGCCTTTTAGGCTTAGTCACGTCTCCCCAGATAAGGAAGCAAAGCCATAGCACGAGAGAGAAGGCGTTCCTTCGCCGTTTTTATTTCGAGGAAGCGCTCAAGTCGAGACTCTTATATGTCAAATAGAGAAAGCAGATTCAGAAAGAAAGCGAGTCATTTTAGTCTGTAATCTTGTAAAAGAGGGTTTTCAAACTAGACTACGGGTTGTTATTCTAGTAGACATAACCCGAAAGCCGCGCAAAACCAGATCACTCTATACTTTTTACACTTGCTCAATCTCTAAAGCTAATTCGGAAACTTTGGAATGGGAGTCAAGCCCGACGAACCAATCTCGATAGTAAGCATTGGGCGGGCGATAGGGAGGACGGTCCTCTGGATTGATTTCTGCTGGCAAGGCATAAGGAGCCGTTTACCTATGGCCTGTGTGGTCTTCTGCGGAATTACCCAATGAATGTCCGCCTAACGCCGCGACGGGGACCGGTAGAAGCAGACACAAATTGACTCACTACATGAACTGCATAAGCAATATCTGTACGAATAACAGTAATATATAAGACCCTTATTACCTCCGTAGAAGTCACATTCTGGGGAGGCTCGGCTTCTACCCAGGGCAGAAGGTGGAGAAGGGCTGGGGCCGTAGCTACTATACTAGGATAAAAAGTATGACCTCTTTAAGATCTGGGATAGATCTTTCCGATGATATCCATGGCCCACCCTCGAAATGGCCAAGGCTTTATAATCGGGTATAACTCGGAAGCCGGCTTGTGCTGGATTTCCTGCATACCTCTGGCAGGGCATCGCAGCTCTTAGCATGTGCTATGTAATCTGCAAGGACCGTAGGCCAGTAGTGGCCATGTCCTCCGGATCTCTCGAATTTCCCTCAGCGCGCTCGATCTACCTATCTTTCTGAGTTTGATTGGTTTTCGCTCCAGCTGACCTTTCCATTTAATCACTGACAAAACCTACCTTTCAATTCTTCTTACCCTATGAGGCTTTCAGCAAAGGACAGAATTTCTTGGTCCATTGACATCGATCAACGAAATAGACCTCCTTCTTTCACTTTTGTCGTTGTCTTCCAATTCAAATAGCCCCATTAAGTGAGTGTTCCGCGAGAAAAGAGAGGCTGACATCTTTTCTTATCTATCTATTTTCGTAAATGAAGAAGATAAGTGAGAGCTTACTGACTGCATCTTCTAAGAAGGGCTTGGAAGAAGAAATAGAATCTCCTTTCTTTTTCGAGAAAAGGTCCCATCCTTCAATATCATGATTGGGGTCGACCAGGCCAGATCATGAGTGAAATATCATGATCGGGTCGACTAGGCCAGATCATGAGTGAATAGAAAAT
Organism: Artemisia argyi; assembly: GCA_030686995.1. Lineage (NCBI taxonomy): Eukaryota > Viridiplantae > Streptophyta > Magnoliopsida > Asterales > Asteraceae > Artemisia > Artemisia argyi. The sequence continues at coordinate 22,490 of JARVZY010009335.1, forward strand.
TGAAAATTGTACATAGCAGTTCCAGCTGAAATACTTGGAATAATTCTACCACTTCTACTAGGAGTAGCCTTTTTTAGTGCTAGCTGAACGTAAAGTAATGGCTTTTGTGCAACGTCGAAAGGGGTCCTGATGTAGTGGGATCGTTTGGATTGTTACAACCTCTAGCAGATGGTTTTAAATTGATTATAAAAGAACCTATTTCACCAAGTAGTGCAAATTTCTCCCTTTTTAGAATGGCTCCAGTGGCTACATTTATGTTAAGTCTGGTCGCCCGGGCCGTTGTACCTTTTGATTATGGTATGGTATTGTCAGATCCGAACATAGGGCTACTTTATTTGTTTGCCATATCTTCGCTAGGTGGTTTATGGAATTATTATAAGCAGGTCGGTCTAGTAATTAGGGGGCGGCCGTTCGGTCGCCTATGATACTAGGACCAATAGGTCAAAAATGGGTTTGTGCCGCAGGTGTTGAACGATCCACTCTACACAGGTGTGGGCTTACAGGGCTCATAAAGGCCTTTCTTTCATTCATCAATAGGGCCCCTGGTCGGTCACTTTTTCTGGGCCGGGATCAATAAGTGGAATGGAAGTCATAAAAAAGATATCTTGATCTTCGCACCTCAGATCAAGAGGAAGGGTAGCTTGTCAAGCTGGCCCTAAAATTTGCATTATTCTTAATTATTATATATAAAAATATATATAAATTTAAGATATAAATAAAAAGATTCGTTGTCTTTTAACCGGCTGTTCTTCTTTGTCAACGCTACTAAGGACCTATAGGTTCGCAATAATGAAAATTGGTTATTTTAAAAAGAAAAGGCGCTATTTAGCCCTACATTAGTAGAAGTAAGCGGCTGAGTTAGCCTAGCCTACCCTAAAAGTGGTATAGTAGGGTATAGTAGGCGAGCGAGTTAGCGAAGACGCTTAGGCTAATAGAAAAGAGAGCGTCGGTGCGTAGCCTTCATTCTACTACGCTACGAAAAGGTTACGAAATCACTTAGCTCGACGTTAGGAGAGTCAAGGGGGAACGCCATACCTACATAGAAGAACCGCTGTTCGCTGACTTTCTAAGGTCTAACCTTTCGCCCCCTACTGAAAAGGGGCAATTAGCTTTGCACCACTGATAGACTACTTAAGATTCAATTCAAAAGGCCCCTACTTAGTTTCGCAAGCCTTTGTCATTGTCAGTCAACTAAGTAGGGCCCTGAGGGCCCCCTGTGAATCCGTAAATCTGAGGAGCATGCCGCAACAAAAGGATGGTCCCCCTATGCATTTCATTCTTTCCGGAAGGGAAAAAAAGAAGTACCCCCCCATCATAGTGAACCTCTCCTTGTGATCGGGATGAGGTAGATGCCTCCCAGCCGGGGGGCGGATCGAATCGGAGTTTCCTTAGGTAGCCACCGACCTACAGTTATCCTTAAACTTCCGTGCTTGGTGGAGAAGAAGCGAACAAAGGTACGCTCGCTTGCTGTCTTGTTCTCTGTCGCGAACTGGGATCGCTCGCCAGCTAGGTCAGATTGGAGCAACATTGTATGAGAACATATTACCCATATTCGGGGGACAAGGGGCGAAACGACCTCTCGATCTACTTACTGCAGCCCAGGAAGAAAAAACGTCCGTCTAGGCGTTACCTGTTTGCTCCGATCTCCCCTACGCCCTAGGACGTTGTCTGGGCCCACCAAGAGCCATAGTTAGTTGCTGTTTTCCATTTGGTAGTTTTTTTCTCGTTGTTGATACCGGCAAGACCCAGCCAGATGATGTCTGCTGGTTGGTAGTGAGAGGACTCTTAGTACCTGCATACCCAAAAAGGGGGCGCCTGGTTAAAAAACAAGAATTTTTCTCTTTCTTGCTCTCCCTTAGCAGCGGGAAAGGAGTCTATCTATCTGCCTAGCTTTGGTAGATTTCCCCCAACGCAATCCGCAGAAATTCCACGAATCCCTTGGTGGATAAGTCCGACGACTCAGCAGCAGTGCGGAATTTTCTTTCTCGTCTGCTGGATCCTGATCTATAGTTAGGGGGCAATACATACCAAAAGGTTCGAAGAAGGATAATGAGTGAAGATCTGCCCCAGCCAAGTCGTCGACCGCTGCGGTACCTGAACTGAATGCTCTGAGGTTGAAAGGCAAGTAGATAAGCGGATTTCCTACCTGTATTTTGATTGTCTCGATTCGTCCACTGCTGCTACTGATAATGGAAAAGGTTATGAAGTTGACTTCTTTGCCTTCTTGAAGGTGGTTGGGCATTAACCAACACAACAGTGAAACCCGATCCAGCTTTCGCTCCCTCCGCTTCCTCAGGGCCCTCACTTCCTCACTCAACTCACTCAGACGCTCGCCTCACGTCACTTCGCTCGCCTTGGGAGGAAGGCTACTGACGGTAGCGAATCTCAGAATACGAATAAGATCAGAAAGGCCCATCATAAGAGTAAACAAGGCAATGGCTTCCGTGAGAGCAAAGCCTAAAATGGCATAACCAAACAATTTAGTATCCAATTACGGACTCCCGTGCTACTGAATGGATCAACGAACTGAATATCTTTCCAATTCCGACTGCAGCCTCCAGCTAAAGCAATTGTAGTAGTTCCAGCACCGATGACTTTTAAACCCTCCATAACATCTTTAAAAGTTTTCATTTCAGTCTATTAATTGGAAGCAGGATTCTTATTCTTGAAAGCGAGTTAAGTGGCTCTGAGGGGCACGAACGGTATAACAATAAGTACTGATTCGACTAGCTCGAACGTGGGGAACGAATGCTTGAATGTGAACAAATAGCTGACTCTTGCAAGTTTGTGGCCAGCGATCACCCCACTAAGCTATACGCTTGATAACGAACTAAAGGGCTCGAAGCTATAGAAGCTCTACAAATAGCAGTTTCTTATGAATTTATGGCACAGTTCTTTAAGCTGGGTAAAGGGTAAAGTAAACAGTAAACAGCAAAGACTCCCTATATCGAACCCCATTTTTTGATATGGCTTAGTATAAAGAGCTGGCTTAGTACATATCCATAAATATGTCTTTTTGACTGCAGCATAGCTATCTCGTAGTTTTCCTTTTCATAAGAGAAAGGATCCGTATAGGTATAGTATACGTAAGTTTACCTAGATCTATGTATTTACCTTATATGCCTTAAATTTACAGATGAGTCGGGATCCTAATCTTACTATTACAATTATAGGATCAGCTCTTATTTGCAATCTTCCTTAAAGAAAGTCTAAGGTAGTTGCAGGTCCATTTTCCTTTTTTTATAATGTGCGGGATTCCTACTCTGAGTAGGCTTCTTCGTGCGTGCCATTCTAGGAGTCTTCATTTACTCCGGTATAAAAAGGGTTATATCAAGGTCAATAATTTCTTTCTGGTCCACCAAGAATTTTTTTTTTTTCAACTAAGGTTTATTTAAGTCCGCCACAGCATGCCTTTTCCGTCTATAGCGGATAGGTAATTTAGCTACCTCCGCAGCAACAATTGCTTCAGCGGGAGCTGTCGTCGTGGGATCCGTAATAGTGAGCATTGTAACTGATACCGGGGGTTTCATATCTAGTTTTTTCTACTTACGAAATGCTTACGCTTACCAAAAGGACTAGGGCATCTTGTCAAAAGCAAAAGCGAGCGGTGACTCTATCGGAATCTATAAAACTCGACTGGAAGCGGGTGGAACCCACAATTGAATCTGCCCTGTCTAGAGGTCTATGCCCTTAACCACTGCGCGTTTACTGACACACTATCCCACCTTAGGGTAGCCCCCTTATTTCAAATAGAATACCTATCCTATTAGTTTCTGAATAGCTCTGAAGCAGGAAAGATTCTTTGCTTTTCTACACTACATTCTGGACGGAAAGGAGATTGGGGCTGGACCGGATAGTGCATTGCAATTTCAAACTTTTCCTTCCTCTATCTCGGAGTAGAAGGTCGGGGAAAATGACCGCTGAAGTGATGCTTTAAGAAGGAGAATGGCTTATGGGCCGCTGCTAAGCCTTTCAACTCCCTGCCACGAGCGGTAGCTGCGCAACACCGATTCCCTTTTTCCTATACTTCCCTTAAACAGGCCTCATTCTCCTAATCATGCTGAGGTAATTCAACAACTTCCCCGATTTTTCCAAGACTTTGAAAAGGCCTGTTAAAACTAGTACCATGGACGCTAACACTCCTCCAAGCGAATGGAGATTGATCATTCCCAGCTTGCTCATCAAAGAAGTGCGCCAAAAGTGGGGGGAGAGGTATCTATCATATTCCTCTTATAATAGGAGCACGCCCTGCTTTTAGGAAACTCTCTTTCCGAACATCTTTGTCCATCAGTAATGGCGTAGGAGAGAGAAGTGACCCTCTAGGTAAGGTTTTTGGCCGGCTTCCCTGCTCGTTCTCCAGTAAATGGATATGGCCCGATTGAAGGATCGGTTGCCTTCGTTGTTGTGCTATCTTAGTATGTTCCGATTCCCTTACGAGTCTTTTCGGCTAACCAAAGTAGATCGGCTCTCATCTAAGAGAATGGAAAAAAGTACTCACCACCCATAGTGC
>JARVZY010009336.1:0-27000 GCA_030686995.1 Artemisia argyi
CTAGATAGACCAGCAAGCATGTGGAATACATTAACATCAGTGAGTATGAACACGTTTGCCAATTATTAATTGGAAAATACTATATACAGGTAGATGTGTACATGTTGCAGATTAGTGTGAATACATATAGAGGTGGTTTAAGCAATAAGGGATTGCAAAGGGCTATTTGAGTGTTAGTAACATGAACTTATTTAATTCTCAATCAACTGAATAATATCATAAAAAATGATTTTTAATGCTTAAAAAGTTTTAGTTGCTTTATGATAAAATTCTAATTTCATACGACTCTTTTCACTCTGAAATTTCAAGTCTCCATGTATCATGACACATAAACACATGATTACCCAAGTATCATGACACATAAACATAGGATTACCAAATATTATGACACATAAACATAGGATTACCTAAGAAAAGCTGTTGCATTTCAAAGAGCAAGATAACTTTGCACATACTCGTTTGGAAGTGATCTATTGAGCTTGAAAACTTCAGTGTTTACATGCCGCACATAGTAACTAAAACTCATATTTGGTCCATTTGCAAATATCTAATTAATCAATCCAATTAGAGGAAAAATGAAAACGGTGCAGCCATCGATGTCCATAGCAAAATAATATACTTTGCTGGCTCAAAAGTGTACACAATATCTGAACTACTTATTCATTTCGGGCAGCATATTATGGGGTTTGATCCTTTCCCAATATACGAATATAAACCCCAGTTGACTTCCTCATCTCTGATATAACTGCACCGCCCTTGCGAAGGACACATCCAATTTGATTCGAGGATATTATAACTTTTCCTGTAGGACCTTGTTCCTTATTCTCAGGTGTAGCCCTAATGATCCTTGTTTGCACACGTTTAACTGAATCTTGAGGAGCAGACATTGGCTCATCTGGATTCTTCAAAAAACAATCAATTGTAAGAATTTCCCTCATTTTGTTACATCATAATAAGAAACAAATTAAAAATTGACGGTAAAGAATGACATATTAAGAAATATGAGGTCATACCGATAGTCCGGATATGATAATGATATGGTCATCTGAATCAAACCTTTCTCATATAGTTATAGTGTTAGACAAAGCCTGATCTAGTATTTTTTGTCCCAATTTGTCTCCATTTTCTTATCAAACTGCATGAAAATCTCAGATTCATATTCAACTATTATGCATATTATGGCTCTAAACTGAATGCTCTCTCTCTTTTTATGTTCTCATATCACCAACGTAGGACTTACTTCGGGTAGTTTAGTTGTTCATTGTTTTCTGTTATAACTCTTTCCATGTGCTCTGCTATGACTAATAGTGAATATGTCTACATCGCAAAATTACATATTGTGATTTTCTAAGACTACATTACACAAAGTGAAGAGTCGATACAATGAATGAAAGAAATGACCGGTCTTAAGATTATCAATTAACATGGAATCAACTAAAAGGTGCCTTCATTCTTACAAAAAAAAAATACTTGAACCATCTACTCCATCTTAATTTGTCCCTTGACAAGTTTTTAAGCACACTCTTAACACTCATTTGTGATTAAAAAAGAGTTACAAACAAATTAATATTACCATGTACTTCATGAATATTCATTAGTAAATCCCTAATTAATGATATATCATCCTTCAATATATTTAATTATGGAATTAATAAAACATAGATATATGTCATAACTAAAGAAAAGAAATTTCATAGCTACCTGATAGATCTTTTCGAGAGTCGCTTCACTCCTGTTAAGTGCACCAAAGCATCGACAAAGCGCACAATAAGCTTACACGGAACGCATTGTCAAAAGTGCCAATATGACTCCATAATAAGGTTGCTCACAATCCAAACTTTAATAAGCTTGCGCAGAACAGCAATCAAAATTCATAATAAGCTTTAATTGGACCATGAAACAATAATATTGGTAGAAATCACTATAAATTGCAAACAACAATAGACAAGTCATTACCTGGTGGAAATCATATGAGCTTATAATTCATGATACCGGATGCTTCAGATGGATCGAGTAAAGGATTATCAAATCTTCACATGTTTTTTTTAATAAGTTAGGGTTCTGGGTACCTGTAACAAATAATACAAAAGTCGTACATGTAACATATTTGTTAGCATTCTGGTTCAGGTGCCATCTATAGCAATTCTACAAAACCAAAAGTATTTATAAAATAAATATGGCAATCATTAAAAAGATATAACAAATACTGGCCTTCAAAATAGCGTGTTATTTTTTATGGTATTAGGATTTTATGATATAGGTAACTTTAATAGAAATATCATATATACAGTACTAAACAATAAAAAGGTACCTCTGAAGCATGATCCAAATCTTAATAAATTCCTGTAACAAAAAGTAAAAGTTACCGAAACAAAACATGAGTTGTAATATTTGAAGTAATGATGATTTCTTTGAGAAAAACGTTTGATCATTATGGAGGATGAATGAATAATATTAGGGTTTTGAGAAAAAGGTTTCATATGAATGATATTAGGGTTTGTGAATGAATAAAATACTGTATCATTTTTTGGGAGCCGTATATATTGATAATACCGTATTTAGTTTGCTAAATATTTAGCCATATATTTACTTTTTTTTAAGTTGTTGATCACAATTAATGGCTTGGCTCCATTGGTTGGGATGTTTTATTGTAACCTAAACATGTAGGTTCGAATCTTACTATGGCCATTTTTTAAATCCGAATTTTATGAATTATTTTACAAATTTAAATTAACTAAAAAAACATGGCGACAATGTGATGACATGGCTGATAATGAATTACTGGGCAATGAGGTGACATATTCTTCAAATGCCTCCTGTTATATATAATGTAGAGATGGTAAAGTTCAAATAAAAAGACAAATATCCATAAAAAGAATAAAAATAACTTTTTTTTAAAAAAAGTTCTCGAAAAATTCCATAAGATGACAATGTGATGACATGGCTGATAATGAATTACTGGGCAATGACTGAGCAATGAGGTGGCATATTCTTCAAATGCCTCCTATTATATATAATGTAGAGATGGTAAAGTTCAAATAAAAAGACAAATATCCGTAAAAAGAATAAAAATAACTTTTTTTTAAAAAAAGTTTTCGAAAAATTCCATAAGATCGTGTATTGTGGAAGGACTCTGCTGATTGTGTAAACACTTGGGATGTTAATCTTTAATGATGTGTTTTTGATATTTATGAATGAATGTGATTTAGCACGCGGAATTTACTAAAACACACTAAAGGAACAAATGTGGTGAATAAGTAAACGTGAATAAGTTTAGAGTGATGGACACAACATGAATAACACAAAACGATTCAATAATATTGATGAAATAATACGGGTGATCTAAACTATCACCAGGATTACAACTGTAACCTTGAATCTTTGATACGTGAAAAAGGATTCTAAAGGTGGAAGTTATGCATGTAGTGATTGATCTAGTTGTCAAGTATGCTTACTTGTTGTGCATGTGATCTATCTAAACCCTTATCTAAGAAGGTGACTTAAGGGTTCCTTTTATAGCATAAGGAGCCCTTATTACAAGTTGTCAAGTTGTCTAATATAATATATTAGAGGCTTATCTTATCCTAATATTACACCTTTCAAGGTAAAACACTCAATTGTATCTACTGAGACTTCTGTACTACTTCTACTTAACGTATAACTTTGTACAAAGACTAATAATACAACTAAATATCTCTAAATAAAATATAACAACTTGTCGTTAATACTGGCAGGACCTTCTTTAACTAGCAGTACCTTCTTACCCAGAAGGTACTGTTAGTATATCTTCAACATCAACAAAACTGAAGAGGCAGGCTTAACTATCATCTAGCAGGCTCTTCTAGCAGACTCTTTAACTTGTGCATTTTATTCCCAACAATCCTCCCCTAAACTTGTTATTCCCTTTTAAAATAACCAAGTTTCTTGTGAATAAAATTCATACCTTGAGGATTTGAGGGAACTCTTCCAAAAACTTTATCTATTTCTCCTTAGGCTTTCATACTGATCCAATATGCTTTCCTTCAATCTTTTGACTGCATCAGTTTCTTCTTCACATAATAGTTTGTTGGAGATCAAGACTGATAATACTTCATAGCTTAAAGGATACTCCTTCTCACCTAGCATAAAGATCTCTATTCCACTCTGAGTGGAAAGATGATGAACATGACTCATGCTAAAGTATTCCCATGTAACAGATAAATCATAGTAAGGAAATTTCCAATGTGTATCAGTAGGATTTGGATCATACAATCTGCTGAACTCCACCCATAGCTCTTGCTCCTTTGCATCAGGTTTATACTTGGTTTTCAGCTTCTCTTGAACTAATACCCATAATTCATCTAAATCCATTATGTTACATGCTCTAAGTAGATTTTCAAAGTTCTTGAAAATCTCAACCTTGTTTCCAACTCTTGTTATCTTCCATGCTTTGCCAAACTTATCATTGTAGATTTCCCAATCTATGACTGGATGCCTTGCATGTAAAGGTTCAGCAAAAACAATTTGTGGAACATGGACAACCATTTCTCTTGACTGAACAGGAGGCAAGTCTGCTTTCTCTGCTTCTTTTCTTCCTTTGGAAGGCCTTTCTTGTGTATCCATGAGAAAACTGGTTTTGTTTCTTCTGTAAGCCTCTAAGTATAGAAGCTTCAATTCATCAAAAGATTTACCTTTGAGTTGATGATCCTTCATGTTCACTTCTCTTTTCAGATATATCTTGAAGAATTTCTTCTGATCTGCCTCAGAATGAGGCATTTTAAATCCTTTCTTCTGATTCTTCTGGATCTGCTGATAGACATCATCCAATGCCTCTTGATTGTATTTCTTAGTGATGAAATCATTGAGCTTGATTGTCATTTCATCTGAGCTAAGAGACTCATCACATACCAGAGTATAAGCTTCACCCCTTACAATTGGATCAATGGAAATGATGTATTGCAGCTGAGCATCAAACTTTTCTTGCAGCATTCTTGATTCTTCTTCAGCCCCCATAAGTTCTTCTTCATGAAGCTGTTTGGACAAATTTTCATCCACAGCTATCTGAACTTGTTCACTCTTCTTAAACTTTTTAGGCTTTGGTTCATCTTCAAACAAAATTTTCTTGCCCTTGTCTTTTGGAGATGATTCTAGACTTGGAGCAGTAGATTGTTCATCAGGAACAAGAAACCTCCCCTGAGGTTGTGATCCCCTCTTTCTTTTGTAAAACTTTTGATCAGAACCTTTTAACTCCATAGCCAATAGCCTCTCAATCCTAGCAGGCTCTTGCTCTGCTTCAGCAGTATCTTGTTTTGCTTCAGCAGTATCTTTTGCATAAACATGCTCCTTTTCTTCAATAGCAGGCTCTGTTTCTTGAATAACAGGCTCTTCATCAATCACTTGAACTCCTTCATGAAATTGAAATTGAATCTCTTCTTCATTTTTAGAACTACCCATCCTCCCCTTTTTAGAAGAGAGACCCAAACCCTCTGCATCTGAACTTGAAGAACTAGAAACAACCACCTGAGATGTTCTTTTACCCTTCAATAATTTCACCTTCAACTCTAATTTCTCAACCCTCTTAATTAACTTGGTGTTGATCTCTGTAAAATGTTTGTTTTGACTTTCAAGAGTAGTGTGCAAGTGCTGCACTTGCTCTTTTAATTCCCTTACAGTCTGAGCATCTACACTTTGTTGTGGAGGAGAATGTGGTGGTGAGTTATGATGTGATAATGATGGTGATGTTGCAGATGGTGTGTGTGTTAGTTGGTGAGATGGTAATGGTACTGGTGATGGTGGTGTGACTGATGGTACTGTTGGAGTGATGGATGGTACTGATGATGGATGTGGTGGTGAGTTATCAGATGATGTGGATGGTTCTTCAGAATGTTGTGGTAACATTTCCTCAAAAAGTGGTACTTCTTCTCCTTGAAAACCAATTTTCATGTTTGAAAACACCTTGTGTGTAAGTTTGGGAGTTTTAAAAGGTTTTTTTGGGGGAAGTAACAAATGTTTGGATTTGTTGATGAGGCACTGAATAAACCTTGGGTACATCAAAAACTTTGTTTCACTGTCCACATTTTTAACCAATCCTTCAAAAATATATTTTGAAAAGTTGAATTTCTTGTTTGTTGCCAGGCAAATGAGAGCTGCAGCCATGTTACCACTAAATTGCTCCCATGAGGTTTTCTTTTGGCTTAAACAATGAAGGATGGTATGAATCAAAAATCTCCATTGAGGGGTAAAATGCTTTTTAAGAAATGTAAGCTTTGTAGAAGTTACATTATACCCCATTTTTGTCAAATTTTCAAAGATTTTAGTATCAAGTAGTTGACTAATGCCATCTGAATCATCCAAATGAAGATGTCTTCTAACGGATGATTCGGTAAAAGTCAAGGTTCTACCATCCACTTTGACCATTAACTCTTGAATCCCATCCCTAAGAGTGTTAACTTTAGCAGTTTGCCAAAATTGTGAAATTTGAGATTCAAAAATAGTGGGATTCACGAGTAAAGCAAACCTGACATAAGAATTGTTTAGAAAATCCACTGCTTGATGAAAAGATTCATTGTCATCAGACTTTTCCAAAAATGCTAGTTGGTTGTGACGTTTGACAAAACTTAGACGAGCCATGGTGAAAGGTTTGATAAATAATTTGATTATGATGGTGGGATTTTATTGTTGTACTGGTAGAAGATGAAAGGTGAGTGTGAATTATGATAAGGATTGATTATGAAAAAATTACTTTTGACCGACTATTAAAGATATGAATAAGTAATTGAAGAGGCGGTCAAAAAGATCTTTTATTATAATAACTATATCATTAATTCTAGAAAAACTTGAGTAATTCACAAAAATACCCTTTAAAAAACAACGGCTATATTTTTAACCTGACAAACTCAACGGCTATGTAGCAGTCCCATTTTACTCTACCAGTACTAAAATTTGAACTACCAGTACCTTGTTTTTGAAATATAACTTGGCAATCTCTTTGAAATTTTAGTAAATATCCCTTATAGTTTTTAGCAAACTATCAGCTATCAACGGATTTAATTAGTCTTTACCAATAGCCGTTTGCTTTTGGACTAGTCAGCTCATTAAGTTTTTGAAACTGGGTGAACTGATTACCTTATAGTTTTTAGCAAACTATCAGCTATCAACGGATTTGAGAAGTCTTTACCAAGAGCCGTTTGCTTTGGACTAGCCAGCTCTTAAGTTTTGAAAAACTTGGTGAACTAATTACCATTTCCTCATCCTGATTTTGTTAACAATCTTGAGTAACCTGAAATGGTTAGTTGTAGACCAAAAGAACAGAGTGCAAAGCACTTGTTTTATAGCATTGTTAACATTTAAGCATCAAGATGAACAAAAATAGAGCAAAATTTGAACTTGCAGTACCAATTATGTACTGACAATACCTTATGACTAACTAGCAGTACCATGTTTAGAGGCCAGAACTTGTTTATTTATATACAAAAACACATGTTTTTTCAAAGATTTATCATACCATACCTGCTACCAGGTATTTAAACCTACCTAAATCAAAGGCTTTGGTGAGAAGGTCTGCAAAATTCTTTTCAGAATCAATTTTGACAACTTGAATTAACCTTTTCTCATTGCAATCTCTTATGAAATGGTGTCTGATTTCAATGTGTTTTGTTTTTGAATGTTGAACTGGATTTTTAATGATACAAATAGTACTGCTATTGTCAATGTAAATAATGGTGTTAAGAAAATTGTACCCATAGTCAAGCAATTGATTCTGGATCCAAAGAACTTGGCCACAACAACTTGCACTTGCAACATATTCTGCTTCAGTTGTAGAATTGGCCACCATTATTTGCTTCTTGCATTGCCATGATATGAGTCTGTGATGAGGCAAAAAATGAACCACTTTTAGGGGGTCATTTAAGCCCGAATCCGAATTTATTTGATCAAATATTGCCCTAAATCGTTCCTTTTGTGATTTTAGGTACTTTGGGAGAGAAATCTGGAAAAGGAAGCAATTCGGACATTTTTGGAGCATAAAAGTGAAGAAAACGCCAAAGTCTTAATTTTGCATGCTGGGAACAGTAGGTGACGGCGTCAAGAGCAAAATCTTGACGGCATCAAGAGCAAATCTCATGAATTTCCATGACGACCCAGAACGGATTTGACGGCGTCACGTAGGAAGGGCGTCAAGAGTAAAAGAGTCATGACGGCCTGGAAGTACTTAAGCCTTGACGGCGTCAGAAGTGGATCTAGGCAGTCCGAGGAGAGTTTTGGCAGCGAGGTGACGGCGTCACATTGTTTGTCTTGACGCCGTCAGACCTATTTTTCTATATATAGTTTTCTATTTTTCACACATTAAAGAGGGAAGTTTTGGGAGAAACCCTAAGTACGATTTTGGTGTAACTTTACAGGTTTTTCAAGGGTTCCAACCCCTTGATACCTTGCATGATTAATCAAGATAAGTGTTCTTCTAATTCAATCAATATGTCTATGTGTTGGTTGTCTATATCATGTTCTTGTCTTAATTCTATCATGCTAGGCTAAATCTATCTTGTGTTTGCTTAGATCTAATGAAACATAGATATTGATTATGTGTTGATTACTTGTTTATCTTTGTTTTGGATGAATGATTTATATGTTAGGCTTAAGAAAACTGGCAGATCTCCAAATGGTAACATGCTTGAACGTCTTAAGAAACATGAACCGAGGCGCACTAGGTCTTTATTGGTTGTATTTAATGCATGAGCCACTGTTTACAATCCCTATAGTTGTGTTGGGCATGGTGTAGGAGGAGATAAGAGCTCATAGAATTGGGGAGTTATGTGTGCCACCCCATGAATGGTATTAAGGAATACGATCCGTCATCCATGCAATTATAACAAGTAATTAACGTGTAAAAGATATCTAGGGAGTAGTGAAATCTAAGTAAACACATTTTCTCCAATTACTGCTCACAACTTTAGTATAATTTAGCTTATTTTCATTTTTAGTATTTTATTTTGATTGCATCTTAGTATTGGGTTAGTTGAATAGCAACTAATTCCGCCCACTCTTCCAAAACCCGAGACTTTACTTGCTTTCATAAAAATATAAAAATACAAAAATAATCATCCCTCTCCTTTAGAACTGGTATTTAGGCTTTCTAATCCTAGCGACACTATTCCTAAGCTGAACGATCAATCCCCCGGTACTTGTCACTATACTATACTACAACGATCAGGTACACTGCCTGGTGGGGGTTGTAAGCTTCTCGAGATCCCTCGAGAGGTAAAGCCTGTTGCGATTCCCACGCATCAGTCTGCAGCTAAGAAATTGACATCCACCAGTTGTGGATTTTCTGTCTAGGGTTGCACCAGCATAGTCACTATCTGAATAAGTTACTAAATCAAAAGATGATTCCCTTGGATACCATAGACCCAACTTAGGTTGACCCTTGAGGTATCTGAAGATCCTTTTGACTGCTGTGAGATGAGAAACTTTTGGATTTACTTGAAACCTTGCACATACACATACTGAGAACATGATATCTGGTCTTGATGATGTAAGGTACATCAAGGACCCAATCATTGATCTGTAATTGTGCACATCAACATCTTCCCCCTCAGCATCTTTGAGTAACCCCTTTTCTGGATCCATTGGTGTACTTGCAACCTTTGAATCTGCAAACCCAAACTTCCATAGGATCTCTGCTACATACTTATCTTGGCTGATAAATATGCCTTCATTTGATTGTTTCACTTGGAGACCCAGAAAGAAAGTAAGTTCCCCCATGGAACTCATTTCAAACTTATTATGCATAAGTTTTTCAAACTCTATACACAACTCTTGGTTTGTGGATCCAAAGATAATATCATCAACATAAATCTATACCAGCAAGATGTCTTTCTTGGTTCTTTTGAAGAACAAAGCTGGATCAATCTTGCCTCTTTGAAATCCATTTTCCAGTAAATAGAAAGCCAATGTTTCATACCATGCCCTGGGAGCTTGGTGTAGACCATAAAGAGCTTTGGTAACCTTGTACACCTTGTCTGGATATTCTGCATCAATGAAGCCTGGAGGTTGAGAAACATACACCTCTTCTTCAATAGTACCATATAAAAAGGCACTTATGACATCCATTTGGTAGACAGTGAAACCTATGAAAGAAGCATAGGCCAAGAATAGCCTAATTGCTTCAATTCTTGCAACTGGAGCAAAAACTTCTTCATAATCCATTCCTTCTTCTTGAGTATACCCTTGGGCCACCAATCTGGCTTTGTTTTTTTATCACTATTCCCCTTTCATCTTTCTTATTTCTGAAGACCCATTTGGTTCCAATTGCCCTGTAACCTTTGGGCAAATCAACCAGTACCCAAACCTTCTGAAGTTTGAACTGAAGAAGCTCTTCTTGCATTGCTTCAACCCAGCTTGAATCATCTAAGGCTTTTGTAATGTTTTTGGGTTCTACTTGTGAGAGAAAGCATGAAAACAGTCATATGTGGGCAACTTCATGGTTCTTTTCTTCATACACAGCTAGGACAAACCCATCTTTATCTGAAGATAAGACTTGAGTTCTTGTTTTAACCCCAGAATCAATGCTGCCAATCACATTATCAATGGAGTGATCTTTGAGAATCCTTGTGTTGTGTGTTGTAGGAATATCATAGGAAATTGAAAGGTTTCCAATTCCTACATCTTCTGGTAAGGAATCATCTGATAGAACATTTAATGGTTCAGCAGGACCAATTTGTGAACTGGCAGTGCCATCATTTGAACTGGTAGTACCATCTTGTGAATTGGCAGTACCATTTTCATTTTCAGAATTTTCTTGATTCCCTTGATCTTGAGTTCCATGATCATCTTCAACACCTTCATTTGTTGTATTTGAAGGCTCTTCATGACTTGAAGATGAATACAAATCTTTCCAAATTGGCATCAATATGTAATCTTGATCCTTAGTTGTTTCAACATTGTCTTCAAAACCTGCATTATCATTAGTATTTGTACCTGTGACAGGCACATAATTCATAGATTCTGAAAGCTTATCAATGTCAAAACACCAATCTGGTCCAATGCCTGCAACATTTGGTAGTTTCTCTTGAAACTCTATGTGCAGATTTTCTTCCACTAGCCTAGTGCATCTATTATACACCCTATAGGCTTTACTTTGCAAAGAATATCCTATCATGTAGCCTTCATCAGCTTTTCCTTAAAACTTTCCTAGATGATCTTTGGTATTGAGAATAGTGACATGACATCCAAAAGGTCTCATAAAACTTAAAGATGGTGTTCTACCAAATAAAAGTTCATAGGGAGTCTTTCTATGAGGTTTAATCACAAGAACCCTGTTCGGTACATAACAAGCAGTACCTACAGCTTCAGCCCAAAATGAAATAGGTAACTTAGAGTCTACTAACATTGTTCTAGCAGCCTCTATAAGAGTTCTATTTTTCCTTTCTGCTACTCCATTTTGCTGTGGGGTTCTAGCTACACTATATTCTCTTTTTATTCCTTTTTCTTTGCAAAATTCATCCATAACTCTATTCTTGAATTCTGTCCCATTGTCACATCTAATTACTTTTACTTTCTTATCTATTTGATTTTCTATTCCTGTAATATAGGACTTAAGGATCTCACTTGTTTCATCCTTAGTTTTTAAAAAGAAAACCCAAGAAAATCTACTGTAATCATCAGTAACCACAAGACAATATTTTTTACCATTCAAGCTATTCACAGAAGTATGACCAAAGAGGTCCATATGAAGCATGTATAAAGCTTGAGAAATTAAGTTATGGGTCTTGGGCTTACAAGAAGCTTTATGTTGTTTGCCTTTTAGACAATCAACACAGGTTTGGTCATTTTGAAAAATCTTTTTAGGTAAACCTCTAACCAAATCATATTTTGCAATTGTATTGATTGTTTTAAAGTTTACATGACCAAGTCTTCTATGCCAAAGCATAGATTCATCCAATGAGGCTTTTGCTACTAGACAGGTTAAACTCTCTTTAGGAACAATGTTCTTTAAATCAAGAATGTACATATTGTTCTTCCTAGGGATTTTAAGAAGAATCTGACTTTCATCAGGAATTTTAAAATCAGGAGAAAGTACAATGCATTCAGTGTCAGTAAAAAGAACATTGTTCTTTGTGTCGCACATTTGTAAGACACTTAAGAGATTAAACTGTAGTTCTTTCACAAAGTACACATTTTCAAAATCTAATTTACTGGTTTTAATTGTACCTTTACCAGTAATCTTTCCTTTGATTCCTCCCCCAAAGGTAACATATCCTCCATCAAATGATTTGAAGTCTGTGAGGTAAGACATGTTGCCTGTCATGTGCCTTGAACATCCACTATCTACATATCCTTGATCAGCAATATCATTTGAATGTTCCGGCACATGTATACACATATTAGTTTCCTTGGGGTACCCAAGCCATAACTGACTTGGGTTTGCCTCGTGCATCAATGTAATCAAACCTTTTTAGGACTGTTGATGCACCATTTGATTGGAGTGGTCTCCAAATCCAACATGCTGAGGACTTAACAGCATTCTCATTTTTAACACATTTTGTGGTTTTTGGTATGACAGTACCTTTTGGTCTAGCAGGACCATTTGGTCTAGCAGGACTTTTTGGTTTTGGTCTCCAATTTTGTGTTTTAACCACATAATCCCTTTCAGTGAGACTTTTCACAACTCTTGGTGTATGTTTGAAAGTATTACTTGCACCCTTAGTAGTGAATTTTGGGTAAACAGGCTCATTTGGTCTAACATTATGATTGACTTTTGGTGTGTTAGATTTCACAAAACCTTTTCTAGGGTTTGTTTTATTTGTTTTAGACTTTGATGTACTCCCAGAAACCCAATTGTTACAATAAACATGAGTATGATTAAAACTATCACAGTAATAACATGCTTTATTATACATAACAAAATTATCACCAAGTTGGTGTGACTTAAGATTGTTCTAATTTCTCTGACTACCTCTAGGTTTGCTACTACATTTAGCACAACATTCAACAGTTTTTAGAACAACTTTAGTCTTTGTTATACTCTCTATACTTTTAGGACTTGTTGGTCCTACTTTGTTTCCTTTCTTAGAAACAGTCTCTTTTCCATTCTCATCAGATGTCCAACCTTCATTAGATGTATCATCTGAGCTCTTATCAGTGAGCACCTTTTCTTTGGAGAGTGAAGTATCACTTGCACTCTCAAAAGGTTCACTATTCTCTACAGGTTTTACTTTTTCTAGTGGTTTATGAGTGAGTTCATGTAAACCTGATTTAGCAAGATCTATACCTGGGGGACAGGGAATTCCTCTGTAAGGAGGTGGGCATTGTATCCAATCCCAGATTTGATTTTCTTGTTCATTTGGTTTTCAACTATACTTTTAGTACATGCAGAAGCATTTTCTAAAGTTGTAACAGTTAGTTGAATATTATCTTTTGCTTGTTTCACTTTAGCAAACTCAGTTCTTAACAGATTTATTTCAGCATCTTTAAAGAATATATCTCTATTAAGAATAGCTTTTGTGTCAGAAAAGGTGAGTTCATTTTCTCTAAAGTGAATTATCTGTTTCTCAAGTTTGGCCATACTACACTTATGATTAACTAGGTCTTGATGAGTTTTTCTTTCTTCTATTTTCAGTTCATCATAAAGTTTTCTTAAGATTTCTAATTCTTTAAAAACTTCACAAGTAGCAGAACATTTAGTAATTTGTACCTCAGGATTGGAGAGAGCCATTAAAGCCATTTCATTTGAAGATGACTCTTCTTCACCCATAAACCTCCAATCAAAACCCAGCCCATCAATAGCTACCATAGCTTTTGTTTCAGTGATGGCCACTTCCTTGCTCTTGTTCTCATTGTTATCCCTGTTCTTGTTCTCAAAACCTCTTCCCTTATCACCCTGCTTCTTTGGTCTCCTACATTCTCTTGAGTAGTGACCCTTCATGTGGCAGTTGTAGCACTCCACTTTAGACTTGTCTTACCCAGCAGGTTCATTGCCATTGATGACAATCTTCTTTCCAGTCCTCATCAAATATTTCTTAGCCCTCATGCTAAGAAGTGAAAGCTGCCACTTTATGTCCATTTCTTCAAGATCATCATCACTGATCTCTTGAAGATCTTCAAAGGTCAATATGGAACCATTGTGTTGTGATGTTAGGAAAGCACAACCAATTGTTTCATCTAAAATGGTTTTGGTACTGCTAGAAGTACTGGCAGTACCAAAATTTATGTTGGCAGTACCTTCTTCTCTACCATCTTTTTCTTCATCAATTTTCTTGGAAGTACCATGAAATGACACAAAGGCCATATTTCCTGAGCTTGTACTAGTAGACTTCTTGAGTTCATGTTCTACTATTTAGTTGCTGTAAAGATCATTAAGACTCATGGAATCAATATCTGGTTTGTTTTTCCAGACAATGACATGCATGGCCCATTCAGAGGGTAGACTTCTAAGAAATTTGGAGTTTAAGTCTTCTTGAGATATAATCACCTCATGAATGGCTAGCTGACTAGAAAACTTTTGTAGTCTATTGAACATGTTATCCAAAGACTCATTTGTTGTGGCTGAAAAGTTTTCAAACTGTTGTTTTAAAAGTGTTTTCTGAGTTTTCTTGGTGGCATCATTACCACCATATCTAGCCACAATAGCTTGAAAAATGGTTTTAGCACATTTGTAATTGTTAAAGATTAAGAGCTGGTCATTTGGAATAGACATGAGAAGCATACTCCTGGCTTTAAGATTATTTCTCTTTTGGATTCTTTCTTCTGCGGTTGATGGGTTTACTTGCACAGTTGTGACAAGTGCATCGTTTACTGTGGAGGTGGTGGTTATTGGTTTGAATGAATTTCCTTCTTTAATAATCTCCCAAAGTGCATAGTCTTGCACTTGAAAGTATTGCTCAAACCTCAATCTCCACATCTCAAACTCATTCTGTTTGAGTAATGGAAGTTTTGCAGCCACATTGGTTTGAATGTGCTCAACATCCATTTTTGCTTTGTTATTTTATATCGTAAATATAAGCCGTTCTCTGATACCACTTGTGTTAGGACTCTGCTGATTGTGTAAACACTTGGGATGTTAATCTTTAATGATGTGTTTGGGATATTTATGAATGAATGTGATTTAGCACGTGGAATTTACTAAAACACACTAAAGGAACAAAGGTGGTGAATAAGTAAACGTGAATAAGTTTAGAGTGATGGACACAACATGAATAACACAAAACGATTCAATATTATTGATGAAATAATACGGGTGATCTAAACTATCACCAGGATTACAAGTGTAACCTTGAATCTTTGATACGTGAAAAAAGATTCTAAAGGTGGAAGTTATGCATGTAGTGATTGATCTAGTTGTCAAGTATGCTTACTTGTTGTGCATGTGATCTATCTAAACTCTTATCTAAGAAGGTGACTTAAGGGTTCCTTTTATAGCATAAGGAGCCCTTATTACAAGTTGTCAAGTTGTCTAATATAATATATTAGAGGCTTATCTTATCCTAATATTACACCTTTCAAGGTAAAACACTTCATTGTATCTACTGAGACTTCTGTACTACTTCTACTTAACGTATAACTTTGTACAAAGACTAATAATACAACTAAATGTCTCTAAATAAAATATAACAACTTGTCGTTAATACTGGCAGGACCTTCTTTAACTAGCAGTACCTTCTTACCCAGAAGGTACTGTTAGTATATCTTCAACATCAACAAAACTGAAGAGGCAGGCTTAACTATCATCTAGCATGCTCTTCTAGCAGACTCTTTAACTTGTGCATTTTATTCCCAACATGTATGTTGGTGCATAAATCTTTTGTGAAAGAAGTTTTTCTAATTTGAGATTTTATAAGTTTTTTTCAATGCACAAAAAACGAATTTTAATGCGCAAAAAAATTTTGATGCACAAAATTTTCAACTTGTTTTAGTTAAATGCGCAATGTTATTTTGATGAAAAAAGTCAAAAGAAGCTGGGTCCAAAAATGAATTTTTGATGCACAAAAAAACGATTTAATGCACAAACATATTTTTTTATAATTTTTTTCCGGATAAAGTATCCACTTTTAGATAAACTTCCTTTAGAACTTTTTCATGCACCAACATACCCGATCTTGTGGAATTTTTTTAGAATTTTTTGAGAACTTTTTTTTTTTAAAATCCTTTTATCTTTTTACGGAAATTTGACTTTTTATTTGATCTTTACCGTGTGTGTATATATATATATATATATATATATATATATATATATATATATATATATATATATATATATAATAAAATAAAAAAATTGATTTTGTGTTAATGCCCTGACCTCTTTTGCTTGGCCCAGAAGCTAATATGTATGCTAATGACCTCATCTTCAACCTTCTAATATCGCTGTAATGAAAATCACTAGCGTTGTTAGTTGATGAAACATTAAATACCGTCATCTCTCGGCAATCTTGGTTGCATTCACTAGCAACAATGATAGTTACATTTATATATTGTTGATGGAGGACTTTGACAATTGACATCACCAAAGTGTGTTGTCTGTTAGTTTTATGGATAAAAATTAATGTAGTATGTCCGGATTCGAACACGAGATTTCGGGATTGCACACATTATGTATGAGTTTCAATTTATTAATAATTATTATATTTAGTTATGAATAATTATTGTTTTCACAAATAAACACATAACGGTCACTAACGGTCGTTAGACGAAAGAAGAAGGGCTCAAATGCAAATAGTGGACAAGAAGGATCCGGAAGGACCCTCCTTGGGCTATGCTCGGCCGAAACCCAACCCATACGGGGTTAGGGTTGTTGTCTTGTGCTCCAAGATGTGAAATAGTATAAATACAAGGCTCTTGTATTCATTCTTTTCATACCTTGATTTACTTGCAATCACAACCTTCTTCCTCTCTTCTCTTTAGCCTAGAAATCGAACTACACCCTTTTAGGGTTCCTACTAGATTTCCTAAGCTCAAACCATTCGTGTTTAGTTGATCTACTACACCCTTCTAGGGTTCCTACGCGATCTTCCAAACATTGTGTTTGGATTGTTTGTGATCAAGAAGCTAGCTTTTCTAATTGAAACGCTACTAATACGTGTGTACAAGAGCGAAGACCTAACATACCTTTGTTAGCTTATTTTCCCTAGACTTGCCCCAAAAGTCAATTGCCATAAACCTTAGTTGGGGTTTTACTCGTTCTTGTTATTTGATTTCTTGTTTGGCTAGAAACCACCAAGGTACATGTCATTTAAATTCGGTTAATTAACACAAGTTTTATGATTCTTTACTTCCGCTGCATGCTTTGATGTTTAGTTGTTTAATTTTATAATTGTTATGATTACTAAACTCCAACAGTGGCATCATGAGCCGTTAATACTGTGTAATTAATTATCGAAACACATAAAATTGAATCTTAATTGATTATTACATGTTATGGATTTCTAGGGTTTTATAAATTGGAAACCCTAATTTTAATTAATTGTGGGTCGATTACCCAAATTTTTAGTTATTAGGTTTTGATTTTGTAAAATTTGTAGAAACCGTAAGATGCATGTAATGTTTATGTGTTAACTAATGATATTCGTTATATGCTATTAATTGATATGCAATCCTAAGGCTTTATTATTGTTATAATAAGTGCATTGTGGGAATCCATGACAATTCAATGCATGTTTTGTCATGGATTATGTTGATTTTGATTGTTGATGCGTGGGAATTGCACCAGGCTTTACCTCTCGAGGGATCTCGAGAAGCTTACAACCCCCACCAGGCAGTGTACCTGATCGTTGTAGTATAGTATAGTGACAAGTACCGGGGGATTGATCGTTCAACTCAGGAATAGTGTCGCTAGGATTAGAAAGCCTAAAAAATAGGTCTAGAGGTGAGGGATGATTCTTTTTGTATTTTTATATTTTATGAAAAGCAAATAAAATCTCGGGTTTTGGAAGAGTGGGCGGAATTAGTTGCTAGTCAACTAACCCAATAACTAAAGATGCAATCAAAATAAAATAACAAAAATGTAAATAAAGCTAATTAAACTAGTGGTGTGAACAATAAATGGGAGAGTTGTGTTTACTTAGATTTCATTACTCCCTAGATATCTTTTACAGGTTAATTGTTTGTTACAGTTGCGTGGATGACGGGTTATATTCCTTAATACCAATCGTGGGGTGGCGTACGTACTTCCCCAACTCTATAAGCTCCTACTTCACTCCTATGTCGAGCCTGCAAGAAGCTCCTAACATGGGATCACTAGAATTCGCTCATGCATTAAATACAACCATAAAAACCTAGTACGCATTGGTTCATGTTTCTTAAGACGTTCAAACAAGTTACACTATGGAAGTCTGCCAGTTTTCTTAAGCCTAACATCGAAATCATTCATCCATTACAACTATAAACAAGCAATCAACCTATAATCAACATCTAGGTTTCATTACATCTAAGCAAACACACAAGAGATCAAGCCTAGCATGTTAAAATCAAGACAAGCGTAAGATATATTCAAACAACACATAGACATATTGAATGAATTGAAAGGATACTTATCTTAATTGAACATGAAAGGAGTCAAGGGGTGAAAACCCTTGAAAATACTGTTAAAAACGTGCTAGGGTTTATTCAAGTCGACCCTAAAATCCTCCTCTCTTTTGAATGAAAATTACAAAGACTATATATAGATTTTCTAAGGTGACGACGTCAAGAACAAAATTATGACGCCGTCAACCCGCCGCCCATAATAAAATCGGATTGCCTAGATCCAGATCTGACGCCGTCAAGAGTGTTTTTCTTCTGGGCCGTCAAGAGTAAAGGGACCGTGACGGCCTATGGTGACGCCGTCACGCCCTAGTGCAAAAACCTTCTGGACCGTCATGGACTCTACCCTCTTCACCTCTTGTTTTCCTCTTGACGCCGCCATTAAGGAATTGGTGACGCCGTCAGGTACCGTTCCCAGCAAGGAAAATTAAGACACTGCCGTTTTCTTCACTTTTATGCTCCAAAAACGTCCGAAATGCTTCCTTTTCCAGAATTCACTCCAAAAGTACCTAAAATCACAAAAGGAACGATTTAGGGCAATATTTGATCAAATAAATTCAATTTCAGGCTTAAATGACCCCCTAAAAACGGATCATTTTTCGCCTCATCATATACCCTTACACTTGAGATTTGCTTGTCCTCAAGCAAATGTGATTTTATTCTAATCAAAATACAGGTTAGGGGTCATTTAACACTAATATAAAAGTAATTACAACAAATAATCGTTCCACTAAAGACCAAAGACAAGCACGGAGGTCATACACTAGCACCTCGCAAATAGTGTTTAGATACTCACATCTCTCGGGTGTAATAAAGTATATATCACAATATGGAAATGGAAAACATCTCTCACTACCTGTCATAGCAAAATAGATTACCATAGGCTTGGGAAAGGATCAAACCTCCACCACATGGCGTAAGCACCTAGGATAAACAATCAAAGAGGTCTTTCAAAGGGTTATAACGTTAGGTGTAGGGATATGGAATACACGGTTTTGTTGGATAAAGGCAATCTTTACTGGTGGCGAGTTAATCATCTTGGTTAATTACATGTACAATATGGCGTTGCTAAGCCAAGACTAGACTTGACTTAAGCTAATAAATGAAAAATAACAAAAACATAAAATAAACATAGAATGAAACGGGATGGTAGTCCGTATGTTTTTTCTCTTTTCTTTTTCTATTTTTTTTCTTTTCTTTTCTTTTTCTTAATTTTTCGATTTTTTTTTTTTTTTTTTTTTTTTTTTTTTTTTTTTTTTTTTTTTTGCATACACTCTTACCCTACCATCCAAAATAATACATCATAGGGAATGTACATTCCCCTTACACTTGAATTTTTACATACTTTACAATAAACTAATCTAATGACTCGAATCAAGATAATCAAAACACTTGGAGTACATTTAAGATTAACGCACATATCGGGGTAATAAAATGATGTTCTTCCCCATTACTCCATAACATTAGTACTTTACCCATGAGTCCCAATCGTCCCAAAACAATATGTACAAGGATATGACTCGACTTAGCAACCATGTAATCAATTAGATAATTAACTAACGGTTTAAACAAATAAAAATAATGCATTAAAGATGAGTGCATACACGAAAGACTAAGGCGATTTGGGTGTACATTTAAGTGGGTTGTAAAAAATTCTTCCTTTAAGTAACATGCTTAAAGTTAGAAACGAAAAGATAGGCTCGGAGGGGTGTATTAGGGGTTTCGTGTACTAAAAATGAGTACAACGCTAACGGTTTGGGAAAAATTAGTTGACTTAACTAGCCAAGTAATATGACTTAAATGGTCAAGTAATTATGATACGGGTTTAACACAAGGGTGATCCTAATTGTGGAAAACTAGAAGGGGGGGTTCAATAGTTTTACGTCTTTTTAATTTGTTACAAAAGATTGTTTAAATATTTTCTTTGTTTTCAAAAATTTAGATTCGATAATATGTGATTTCAAGTTTTGCACAATACGAACAACAATAAATATGTACGATATAGCAATAATAATGTAAGTAAAGAAATAAATGAGAGATGGAAAGATTGAACCGCGAGACAAGAGATTTATAGTGGTTCGGCTACAAGGACACCTTCCTTTCCCTACTCCACTCCCCGAGCACCTAACTCGAGAGTTTTCTTCACTATGTCAACAAGCTCCCTTATGGCGGAGAAAACCTTACACACCAATGTACACACCACAACTTCGTCACAACTAAATCACAACTTCTTCACACCAATCTACTTCACACCAATTCTTCTTCACACCTTTCTACTTCACACCTATTCTTCTTCACACCTTTCTACTTCACACCAATCTTCTTCACACCTTTCTACTTCCTAACTCTTCTTCTTCAAAACAAACTACTAACCAATCACACTACTTATATACCTAGCTAAACTATCTTCTATCAAATATTCACAACTAATTACACAAAGAGATAGATATAATGGATGATGCTCTAACAACTTGGATGTGGAGATCACAACAAGTTGTAATACTTCTGGTCTTGAGGGATAGAAGTATTCTTCTCTTACACTTGAGAGGATGATGTTTGGATCACTTTGAAACAAAGATTTATGAATGTATGATCAAAGGATTAAGAGAATAGAAGTGGAGATCTAGAACAGAAAGTTTAGGAGTGCAAAAGGTGAGGAAAATCTGAGAAATCAACCAGTATTTATAGGGACAAAATTTACTGTGCAGGAGCGTGCCGGTCCCCTTAATTCATGGCCGGTCCCCTTAATTTTAAGGGGACCGCCTCTTATAATTAAGGGGGCCGCCCAGCTGTAACGGCCAGAAACTTTGAATTTTAGTGGGGAAAATTTATTTGGTGAAAAACTAACTGATTTTGGTTAAAAATTTGAATTCATATATTTAGTATGAATAAAACATTTTTCTTTATTACCAAAAGTGTTTTTCAAAAATATATAATATGTTTATTTAATTAAATAAACTTTGTAATAATTAATTAAATATCCCTTTGATCATAGATTGCAATAAACACTTTGTTTATTCATACCTTAAGTGATTTGGATGTAAAGAGAATGTTAATCACTGAATACTTTTTTATGTCATAAATTTTAGTTCAATGAGTTTATGTTTTGTAATAATTAAAATATAGAGATATTGATAATATGTTAATAATGTTTTTAGGCATTATTTATGTCAACAATCTCCCCCTTTTTGATTATTACAAAACCTTAAACTCAATAGGTCTAAAATTTATTTTTAGACAAGTATTTTAGAGTTTACTATTCTCTTCTCCCCCTTTTTGTAAAATCAAAAAGGTTAAACCGAGTAAGCTTCATAGAAGAAGTTAAACGGGTAGAATGCTCCCCCTTGATGTATGCTCCCCCTCATTTGAGAGCACCAAGGGAACGAGCTATGGAAATCTTGGCTACAAAAAATATGTGAAGAGAACAAGACATATATACGCAAAGCAACAATTATGCAAATAAAAATAGATTCATTCAAGCATATATGATATAATTATAGAAATGATTAGCATTACAACATTCAATATGCTTGAAGCATGTTGATTACAACAAAACAAAAGAAAAGACATAGTCCTATATTGTCTAAGAGAGCACTTGGACTTGCTTGCAACCCATGGTTGATTGTTTTATTTGCTTGAAGGGGAACATAAGCATAGAGCTTAGTTGTTAGATGGAGAGGGATATGGAGTGGGGTATGGAGCGGAAGAGGTGGATCTTACGATGTTGTATCGAGTTAAGGGTGGTATTGGATGAGGACGAGTGAGAAGATATTCAATCCAAGAAATATCTTCACTCAAGTAGAGAATTTGTTTTTGATGAAAGATGCAACAAGGGCAATAGTGAGTATGGTTTGTGACTTGATCCAAATTGAGAGAGTGGGGTAGGCAATTTGCATAGGGTAATGATGGAGGTTGCCCTTTGTTGCGTTGTGCACGATGCATAGCAAGGAGATCACTACGATCATGGATTTGGGTTATTTCATCACGGAACTTTTGCTTTTCCGTGGCAATGTGGAGAGAATCATTGTGTTGATATGGATGAATTAGGTTTGTGTAGTTGGAATTGTAGTTTGATGGTTGATCAAACTTGTATGGATCATTATAAGTAGTTGGAGGATGAGATGTGTAGTTTGGCATGAAAGAAGATGTTTGGCCAATGTTGTATGGTTTGTAAAGAGGATCAAATGAATGTCCTTGTGGATTTGGTGTAAAGTTTGGGAAGTAAGTGGTTGGAGGTGTTGAGTGATTTCCAACTTCATTCGTTATGATGGATTTGTTTCGTGGGCTTTTTCTTCGCCAAACGGGTTTTTCCGTCATCCTTGCTAGCTTTGAGGCTTTTGGTTTTGGTTTGTTTGGAGAAGTCATGAAGGGATGAATGGAGAGTTTTGACAATTGGGGATATTTATAGTGTAAGATTTGTGTATTTATGGATGGATAAAGTTTGTTTGGGAGATTAGGACAAAATATGTTGGTGAAAATTGGGAAATGTAGGTTGAAATGGGCTAAAAAGCATAAAAGATTTTGTAAACCCGTCCAGCAGATGGCCGGTCCCTTTAATTAGGGGGCGGTCCCCTTAAAATTAAGGGGGCCGCCTTACATAATTAAGGGGGCCGCCCATCTGGTGATTCCCAGATTGCCAGAATTGGGTTTTTGGCAGAAAATTTGCAGAAAGGTTGTATTTTTGGATTTGGATTCAAGCAAGTTCAATTCCTTGAGGCAATATAGCATCTAATCTAATCATGATATAGCATGCATGCAAAAACACTTAAGTAAAAGATTAAACAAGCAACAAATAATAAGCTAGAGGAGACAAATAAAGGCAAGGGCACTTAATCTTCCTAATGCAACTATCTTAGATCAAATGTAAAGTTAACTAGTGAGTCAAAAACTAGTGATGAAACAAGATGACCACATTATGAGTGATTTTGTCCTAGTGTGTGCCTATATGCAACAAATGTGGAGTTGTGATTGTTTCGACTCCTAAATGCAAAGAAAAATAAGTTTCCTAAGAAACAATCCAAAATCTCCTTGATTCGATTTTTGCTCGATTCATGAATGTCAAAGATATATATTAGATTACATACCTTGACAATTTATGTGAGAGTTTATGCATGATTTTGGAAAAAGGTTTTTAGCATTTTTCAACAATGCAAGGAAGATGATGTTCATGTAATTCCTAGATGTGAGAATAGTTTCAAAAAAAAAAAAAAAAAACTTTGATTGGGTTTTACAAGAGAGTTTATTTAAAGAAAATAAGGTTTCCCAATCTTTAATTTTGTGCGAAATAGATTTCTAGACTCAGAAATGGAGAAGTGGAAGAAAAGTAAATTTTATGCAAGAGAAAAAAAAAATTTGTCTAAATGCAATAAAATTTAGTCAACTTGTTCCATCATTCCTAATCCTAAACGCAAGTGATTGAATAATTCATGCTTAAGGGGTTTAGTGAATATATCCGCAATGTTATCTTCCGATGCAACTTTTTCTATAGATATGTTTCCTTTTTGTACATTATCCCTAAGGAAGTGGTGGCGTATTTCTATATGTTTAGTCCTAGAGTGTTGCACCGGATTTTTACTTAAATCTATCGCACCTTTGTTATCACACATAATGGGAACATTTTCTAACCTAATGCCATAATCTATGAGATCTTGTTTCATCCATAGTGCTTGTTGACATGCCTTTCCAGCGCTTACATATTCGGCTTCGGTGGTAGAAATAGCAAGAGCGGTTTGCTTCTTCGAAGACCAAGATGTTAGACAACATCCCATAAACGTGCAAATACCGCTAGTGCTTTTTCTATCTACGTAGTCTCCCGCATGATCCGAATCCGCATAGACGATGGTTTCTATGCCGGATCCCTTAGGATACCATAATCCTAAGTGTATAGTGCCTTTAATGTATCGGAAGATACGCTTAACCGCTTCTAGGTGAGAGGTTTTGGGATCCTCTTGAAAACGGGCACAAAGGCAAACACTAAACATGATATCGGGTCTACTTGCCGTCAAGTATAGTAAACTACCTATCATTCCTCTATACTTGGTGTTATCTACGGACTCACCTTCATCATCCTTTGTGAGTTTCACTTCCGTAGACATGGGAGTTTTCATGGGTTTTGAGTCTTCTAGGCCAAATTTCTTAAGCATTTTCTTAATGTACTTAGATTGGTTAAAGAATATTCCATCTTCTAATTGTTTTATTTGTAATCCTAGGAAGAAGTTTAGTTCACCCATCATACTCATCTCAAACTCATCATGCATGATTTTGGCAAATTCATCACACATGTCTTGACAGGTTGATCCAAATATAATGTCATCAACATATATTTGGACAATGATGAGATTTGGGTCTTTCCTTTTTGTGAAAAGAGTGTTATCTACCATTCCCATGGAATAATCATGTTTAATAAGGAAAGCTTTTAATCGATCATACCAAGTTTTGGGAGCTTGTTTGAGTCCATACAAAGCTTTCTTTAACTTATAAACATAATCAAGTTTTGCGAAGTCAATGAATCCTGGAGGTTGTGCCACATATACCTCCTCATTGATAAAACCGTTAAGGAATGCACTTTTCACGTCCATTTGAAATAACTTAAAATCTAGGGCGCATGCATAGGAAAGTAATATCCTAATAGATTCTAGTCTAGCTACGGGGGCATAAGTTTCGTCATAATCAATTCCTTCTTGTTGATTATAACCTTGGGCAACTAACCTAGCTTTATTTCTAGTTACTATTCCATTTTCATCTAACTTATTCCTATATACCCATTTAGTTCCTATGATTGTCATATTCATTGGATTTCGGACTAATTCCCAAACATCATTTGCCTTAAATTGATTTAATTCTTCTTGCATAGCTATAACCTAACTTTCATCTTTTAAAGCCTCATTAATATTCTTAGGTTCTATTGCTGAGAGGAAACAAAAGAAGTTATTTTTATCTTGGGCTTGTGATCTAAGGGTTCTTTGGTTAAGATGTCCTATTATATTATCTAATGGATGTGATCTAGATTCTTTAACATTTACAATTTCGTTATTTCCAAAGTTTATGTCTTCATTATCATTTCCTATGGGTTTTGTTTTACTAACCTCAATAGCTTCATCTTCGACTAAGTCATCATCTTCTAAAGGTAATGTTTTAGGAGGTGGTGGTGTTTCATCAAATGTTACATTTAGTGATTCTTCTACTTTCATGGAGTGTTTGTTAAGTATTATATATGCTTTACTATTTTATGAGTATCCTAAAAATATCCCTTCATATGATTTTGGATCAAACTTTGTGAGGTAATCCTTAGTGTTTAGAATATAACATTTACTACCAAATACCCTAAAGTAGCTCAAGTTTGGTTTTCTACCTCTTAGTAACTCATAAGGAGTTTTTGCTAGAATTCTCCTAATTGATACCCTATTAATAATATATGTTGATGTATCTACGGCGTGACACCAAAATTTTTGTGGATGGATTGTTCATTTAACATTGTTCTACTCATTTCTTGTAGTGACCTATTTTTTCTTTCTACTACGCCATTTGATTGAGGAGTACGAGGAGCGGAGAAATTGTGAGATATTCCATTTAAATCACAATATTTTCCGAATTGTACTTCGTTGTCAAATTCCCTACCATGGTCCGTCCTAATGGCTACTATTGTGCATCCTAATTTATTTTGAATCATTTTACTAAATATTTCGAATTTTTCAAAGGCTTGGGTCTTGTCACTTAAAAACCTAGTCCACGTGTATCGTGAGTAGTCATCTACTATTACTAAGGTATATTTGTTTCCTCCATAGCTCCGCACAGCGGATGGACCAAAAATATCCATGTGTAATAGTTCTAGGCACCTAGTAGTGGATACTATATTCTTTGCTTTGTGACTAGCATGAACTTGTTTTCCAATTTTACATGCATCACAAAAATGCTTGTCATATTTTAGATTAGGCAAGTTTCTAACTAGTTCTTTAGAGGCCAAAGATTGTATTTGTTGCATGTTAGCGTGTCCTAATCTCCTATGCCACAATGTGGAGTTTTCGTCTAGGGTCGTTAGGCATATCCTATCCTCAGGTTTGTTTCCTAGTTTCATAACATATATGCCTCCTTTCCTAATTCCTCTACCTATAATTTTTCCATTCTTAACTATTTCGCTATCCTTTTCGGTAAAGGTAACTCTACATTTATTATCGCATATTTGTCCTATACTAAGGAAGTTATATGTTAAATTATCTACATGCTCTACATTTTTAATAGTAAGTGAGTCTTGAGAAATCGTACCTTTGCCAATGATTTTTCCACGTAAGTCAATACCGAAAATAACGTTACCTCCATTGTATGCTTTGTATGTAGAAAATAGCTTGTGGTTCCCCGTCATGTGCCTCGAACATCCGCTATCCTTGATCCATTCGTCAGGCTCCAAGTCAATTCCTAAACATATTTCGTCGGTTGCTTTTGCCACAAAACACTTTTCGTCTCTTGGTTTTTCCATTTCTTCTTTGTCACTATCACTCCATGTTCCACTAACAA